>JARWCS010329916.1:0-12225 GCA_034783895.1 Geukensia demissa | reverse complement strand
AATGTACCATCTCCATATATAGTATCTGCAGCTGCTAAGTGGGTAAGGTTCTTTTGTGTGCTGAAGATCAGCATGCGCCCGGCTGTGTTGTCGTCTGCTAACAGGAACGGGTCTCCTTTGGTTGTCTGTGCCCATATACCATTTATGTTGATTTCGTCCACAGTTTTGGGTAAAACTGGTAGGGTCTTCTTGCGTTTGTTGTACATGCCATTCTTGCAAGATTGGAATGTTGGAATATTCTCTACCAGTTCTTGTGTGTCATCATCCCAGTCGTCGTTTCTCAGCTTTACCAATTCTTCCTCGTAAATGGTTGGAACTGGAGTAATTTGCATGTGGGAATAGGAGGAATATGAATTTTAAAAAAGTGGGAATAGCAGGAAGACACCCTCCTGTTATGTAAAGGAGTTCATGCATGGAATCTGACTTCGATCTCCGTTTTGTCTATTATTTTCAGTGTCTTGACTTTCGGATTACTCACGTAGATATACTAAATTATTGTGATGATTATATCTGTTTTTTGTTTTGTGTAATTTTGTATAATGTAAGTAGATGTACAGAAAATAAAAGAAGATGTGTTATGATTATGTTCATTAATTAAGTCAAATGTAATTATAAAAATGATGTATTTAAATAAAATCATGTAAATCTGTCCTATAATCTCAAATTACCGTTTGAAATGCTATTTTGGAAAACAAATTATGTCAACTAAAAGAATTTCCCAGCTATCGGATTCTAATAAAAAAAATCATTGGAAACAGACATTGACAGACGATCAATATCCTATATTATGTTACTGTAAAAGGTCTGTATTATTATCTGAATTAAAATACAATGAGGGGTGCATCGCCCACTGAATTCCTTGTCTAAATGAAGACTATTTCAGATTAGTCAATATGTGACAAAACTAAACAAATCTAGGAAAGGTAGTTGATCAAATGAAGTAAAAAGTGAACAACTCCCGAATGCATTCCTTTAAATGCTCAGTATATAATTAACAAGCAAGAAAAACAACAAATAGATGTACGTAGACAAGAAAAAGATTGTGGTGGCCATCTTAAATTGTAGGCGACATCATTGATACAGCGATTCAAGTTGTTTTTCAAATTAATGCTGGATAATTTTATACAGGTTCTAACATTGTATAGGCTACTGTGACTGAAACAAAAAAAAATTCGTCTCCCCTGAAACCGCTTACTAGCCAAAAGGAACCAACTTTACAAGAAACATTTATGGAAGGTACATATGTATTTTACAAAGTTTTATTATTTTTCCCGATCGGACAAAAAACATGGCCGCTATGGACGATCCTTGTTTCTGATTGACTGAAACATAATAAAACCTTCGTCCCTGAAACCGTTTGGCCAAATAGAACAATTTTTTGGAAGCATCTATTCAATGTTCTTTACAAAGTTTTCTCATTTTGTGCCGATCGGACAGAAAACATGGCTGCAATTGACGATTCTCGTTTGTGGTTGGATGGTACATTGAAAAGTTTTTTCCTAGGAAACCACTTGGCCAAATGGATTATTATTTGATATAGAGAATCAAAGTAAGATCCTGTATAAGTTTCCTGATTTAATCCTGATCAAACTAAAATATGAACGTCAAGGACGATTCCTGTTTTTGATTGGCTGAAACATAAAAAATGTCAAATGGAATATTCACAAAGAAACATCTATGGGGATACTCTATAACGTTATACAATAATCATGACCACTATTGGTCATTTAATGTTTGTTTCTGATTGGCCGAATTTCAAGTTAGCGATATAGGCTCAAAATTCTGAGCCTCTAGGTCTACATTTAGTGGGATTACAAACTTCAGACACATTCCTGGAAACCGTTCGTCTAATTATTTCATGTGCACATCCATTTTTCTTGACAGAAAAGTTTATATATCCCCTTTTCTTGATAATTTTCTTTCGTTAAAGAGTTTAATTTGCTATAAAGGAGGGGCCATTGTCAGGTTAATTTATGATTGGCACTAGATGATCCTAGCAAATGGGAGTACCATTGACTATTTGATGTATAAAGAAGGATAACTCAAGACTAATACTGTAGAAAGTGTTAATAGCTTTTCCACCGATAAAACACGATATTTTATGCAATTATTTCTCAGCAAGGTTTTTGTCCAATAGATAACTGGTCTGTCTTCCAGGAAATTTCTCAAAGATAGAAATTGTATTCTTTAAATATTTGAAATATGGATGTATCTTTCATAAATAATTGCTGTAAGATACTTTGTTTAAACATAATGGACCTTAGATTTTCCAAAGTCAAAATGTCTAGAATTTAGTTTTTCCGTGTAATCGCTATTGATCCTCTTATATCATCAAGTGCAATTTAACCAAAGTCGGTGTTTGTAATATTGTTCTATGTAATTTCCAAATGTAAGCTCTTCAGATTCTAGAAATATCTTCTTTCAATAGATAGAAAGTTTGAAAATCTTCCAGGATATTAAGGCCATTGTTGTGTTTTTCTTTGTTGTTGCGCCCGCTTGCTGGTAAGTTTTGTTGTTATTGAGTTAAAAAAAACACACACACAAAATTTCAGATAACCATAGGTTGAACAAGTAGGGTGAATTTTTATATGGCTTAATTCATGCATAAAATAATCATTAATTTTAAATTTACATGTTTTTATCGATATACAGTTTGTCAAAAAGATTAATTGCAAAAATAGATTTCAACTTTTATGAATTAGTGTTATGCTGTGTGACATATTTATCCAAAAGGCTGTGTTTTTTATTGTGTGTGTTTTTTCGTCCTGGCTGGCTGGTAGGTTTCCAAACTTTGTCCGGACGCAAAACAAATAAAAAAACCAGACACAACCTAACCAAAAGTAGAAAGTTTGGAGGAAATAAACCAAATGTTAAGTTACTTGTGGCTGGAACTCAATAAAGTTCTGGAGACAATACATGGCTGCAAATACATTTTGTAAAATCTTACTATCACCTCTCTTAGCAAATTCTTTATTTTACTCTAATAAATGCTATATTTCGCCAGCCAAGTAAGTCTAAAACATCGTTTGATAAGACAACCATTCCAGATATAAAGAATCTCTCATCGAAATTGCAACACGAGAAAATCTCAGACACATATTGCTTCCATTTTTGCGACGTCACAAAAGCAACCCGTTCAAACTGTCTGCATGTGGTAGTGTCACCCACGGGGTGGATGCAGCAGAAAAATCTCAGAACCGGAACCTTATTGGCTTGCCTAAGGAGTAAAAAAATTAGAAATTGCAGCTTAAGTTCAGAGGTGATTTGGCAAAGAAATACGTTCCCTTTCCTTTTGATCTTTATTGATCATATGTATATAATGATTAAAACTATGAACATAAAGGATATAAGAACCTTGAATGAATGTTTGAAAGACAGTCACCAGTTTTTAAGTTATCCCCAAAAACAAAGTACTGTTTAACTAGGCTCATATCTGAAGATATACTTGTGTAAATGTTAACACTTCATTACAAAAATTCATTATTTTAAATTTTCAAATTTATCGTAACTAGGATTGATTCAGTTGTACAGTGGAGAGTGGTCCTACGTTGACAAAAAATATTTATATAGCTGTTTATGTCCATATATGTTATGAAAAAGGAATGAAATGAGGTAAATGTCAGAGAGACTGAACTCCAACCACAATAAAAACAGATGTAATTTACAAATCGAGAGGTCTTCACAAGGCTTTCAACATGGGTGGAATACCAGTCCTTGTTCAAAGCTATAAATCGCCCAATGAAAAAACGTGTACACATGAAATAATACTGTTCCTACCTGAATATTATCAAAAACTGTACATGTAACAAAACATATAACACAAAGACAAACATATGACCACATTTCCTGACATGGATGAGGCACATGAGACGTGTGGTTCGTTTAAACTAGTTAGGTGTGATACCAATCCTCCCTCACCGAGTGGTCAAAGGAAAAAAAAAGAGAAAACAAAAGCAGTAGCAGCCAAACTAAAAAAATCTAACGGAAATTAACCCAAATCGGCAAAAGAGTACCTGAATTACAAATAGCTAAGCAAAAAATAAATGCAAAAAATAAACCTCTCTAATGAATACCCGCAGTTACTAAAAGCAAGCTCAGGATGAGATTCCAGAAGTGAGACATCAAGCCGCTCAACACGAGATATCATTTAACACGTATGTCCGACGATTTAATATTGGGTTGTAAATTATCGTGAGGAAAGAGCAGATAAATGCAATGTCAAATGGATTAATATATGCGTAAAATAGCAATAATTTTATCAATATCTGTACCAACAATAACAAGTTGTAATGTTCTGACTACAACGTCGAACCTTAGCCTTTCTGGATAAGTTTAAATGGAACAGCGAGATTCAATGGATCATTTTTTATTTGTAAGCCTTTGAATAATCCTACGTTTAGTGAACATCTCGACCAAATATATCAAAACGAACTAGAAATTAAGGAGAAAACAGACTCAACAAAATCTGCTTCATAATCCTCGAAATTGACGAAGAGGGAAAAATTGTTTCTAATATTTACGACAAACGGGACGACTTCAATTTTCCTATTGTAAACTTTCCATATTTATGTGGCAATATTCCTGCTTCCCCTGTCTACGGGGTTTATGTTTCGCAGTTGATTCGATATCAGGATATCCTGAAGAGAGCATTGCTGTTGTCGCATAAATTATTACAACAAGGATACATCCAATCAAGGTTCAAGTCGTCCCTACTAAAATTTTAAGGTCACCATCACAAATTGGTTGATCCATATGATATCAGTGTATCTCAACTAGTTATGGACCTGTTACCAGTAATACAAAAATAAGTTGACCTCTTCTCGGATTGACGTTAACACTGTTAAGAGTTTAAGGATTCAACGACGGGGGTTGCGCGCAAGACGGGGGATGCTTACCCTTTTAGAGCACCTAATCCCACTCCTGTTTTTAGGGGAGTTCGTGGGTTCCAAACCTTTGTTACTTTTGTCTGCGTTTTATCTTTTGGTTTGTTTTTAATTTGTCTTGCCTCTTAAGACTGTGCACTTTTGATCTCTCTCATGGGTATTCTACACTGGACTTATATGTTATGTTTCCATATAACGTAGAGTATGATATCCCTTGTCGTATCAAAATGCTCCATTTGCAGCCGTATTTGGGTGTTAAATCTTTGTAATGGTTATAAAATTTTGTAAAAGTTTTGAGAAGCTTGTAATGTCTGCTGCAAAAGTAAGATGTAGGCTGGGATCATTAAAGTCGGAAACTTTAGTGTAAATACGGACGAACCGAACTAGTTGTAAAACGTCAACATGATGCGAAGGGGCCAAAAGCACGTCTCCATCAAGAAACGTAAAGTTAACTATAGGAAAAGAAAAATTGTCCCTTTTATCATAATTTTTTGCTCATAAACAATCCAGTTTAATTTTTAAATCTAAAGCTAAAAAGGAGTACAGTCATTTCTGATATTAAAATGAAAAGATATGGGGTAAATGTCAGAGAGATTGCACTTCAACCACGACAAAAACCAGAGGAATTTACACATCTAGAGGTCTCCACAATGCCTTCAACAAAGGATTTAGATTTATTTAAAGTAAGTTCTTTTGGATAAATTTCGTTTGCAAATTTTTGAAATGTTGCAAATGGTTCTAATCTTTTATTTTTTAAAAATATTTTGCAAGTTAAAGGAGAAACGCAGTTTTTCTGTTTATTAGAAATACATGTACTACAGTCTATATTTTATTTCTTTTTTCATCCTTTCGTTTGTGTATTAGATTTCTATATATACAATATTTCAGTGTGTCAAATTTTATCAATCTTTTCTGCTTAGTGGGTAAATCAACCAAGGGTCGATCAAACGTAGACAAATCGATAAACAAAAACCATCCGAGGAACGACCCCATCAAAAACCAGGAATGGACACAGTTGGTCTGGAATGGTATGCATTTCCTGACACTTTTCGACAACGGCCGTGTTGCCCTTTTCCACCTGCTTTCTTGGTTTTACAACCAGCGTTTTAAGGTATGTATTAAGATCGAGATTATAACTCAAAATCAATTATAGAATATTATGAACCTCCTATATGATTAGCGAGTAGACGTTTGATGGAAAATCGCTGCACAGTCTATATCTGGATTACTTATCAACAAGATCGTAGTATTGACAATAAATTTACAAGTGATGCCTTGAGCTGAGGAGCAACAACAACGGGGTTAAGGTGATCGAACAAAGAATTTCGTGGATATGGAAATTTGAGATGAAATTCAATTGAATTTCAGACAATCTTTTCGATTCGCGACATAAAAATAAAATTTTATTTCTATTTAATATTTAAAGTAATTTAGGGATTTTTATCGATAGCGTACTTTTAGTTACTCAAAGCTCCTGAAAAACAAATATATTTCCACGAAGTAGTGTTCCTTTCTTTCAAAGATTAGCAAATTACGTGAAAACGAAAACAAAATGATTCATACATACATTGTACACAAGTTTTGTTTAATTTTAACTTTGAACATTAGACGCGCTTATACTCTACCAAAATAAATAACTCATGTTATATTCATGATCCTGTTTAAAAAACAAAAAAGATCATACGAAGAACGTAATTCTTATAGAGTTGGAGAACGGTTATAAGGTACGAATGTTCACATCCTTTTGCTGCAGGTCACCAACTCTTCCAGTTGTGTGGCTAGAAAAATGTGTCCTGTATAATAATAATATTTTACGGATAATAATTTCTCGATATTTCATTATAATTTTATAAGTATTGTTATACCATGAGAGATTTTAATTTTCTGTATATGTGGATTCAAAGATAGCAAAGTGACAATCGCAAACCATGCAAAATCGACGTAGAGACACAACGATGGTTAAAAAACAAAATATAACCAAAATACTGACAAAAACCAGAAATATTTTACTTTGAAGTCATAAAAATTATTTGTAGTCCTCTTAAGGTAATTTAATAATAAAATATTGTCTATTTAAAAGCATTTACGATGAACAATACTTGGACCAGATTCATCGTACTCTTGTTTGCTGATCCACATCTGTTGGAAAGTGGAAAGAGATGCTAAAATCGACCCTCCAATCCATACGGAGTACTTTCTTTCTGGTGGGGCAATTATTTTGACTTTCATTGTGGGTGGACATAAAGCAGTGATTTCCTTCTGCATTCTGTCAGCGATTCCAGCAAACATGGTGGAACCTCCAGACAAAACAGTATTGGCATAGAGATCCTTACGAATATCTACGTCACACTTCATGATACTGTTATATGTGGTCTCGTGGATACCTGCAGATTCCATACCAAGGAAAGAAGGTTGAAACATGGCTTCTGGGCATCGGAAACGTTCATTACCAATGGTGATCACTTGACCATCTGGTAACTCGTAGCTTTTTTCTAGGGACGATGAGGTTGAGGCCGTCTGCATCTCCTGCTCAAAATCTAAAGCTACATAGCAGAGTTTTTCTTTGATATCACGGACAATTTCACGTTCAGCAGTTGTGGTGAAGGAATATCCCCTTTCGGTCAATATTTTCATCAAATAGTCGGTCAGATCTCTTCCAGCTAAATCTAATCTCAATATGGCATGTGGCAAAGCATATCCTTCGTAAATCGGTACAGTATGACTGACTCCATCACCGGAATCCATGACGATCCCTGTGGTCCTTCCAGAGGCATAGAGTGAAAGCACAGCTTGGATAGCGACATACATTGCTGGCGAGTTGAAGGTCTCAAACATAATCTGTGTCATCTTTTCCCTGTTTGCTTTAGGATTCAAAGGTGCTTCGGTTAGCAGAACAGGATGCTCTTCAGGGGCAACTCGAAGTTCATTGTAGAATGTGTGATGCCAAATTTTCTCCATATCATCCCAGTTTGTGACAATACCGTGTTCTATAGGGTATTTAAGAGTAAGAATTCCTCTCTTACTCTGTGCTTCATCTCCGACGTAGCTGTCTTTTTGTCCCATTCCAACCATTACTCCCTGAAAGAAACAAGTTCAACTGAACAGTTAAAAATTTAATAGAAAAAACTTGGGAGATCGCAAAACGGAAGAAGTTTAATATTATGTTTTATATTACTGACTATCTCAAGGGCATATCTTCTTCCTCGTGTGGTGTTTCTTCCTTATTTAGAAAGAGAGAAAAAAAATAAAGTTCCTGGTTGTTTTTATGTTTCTGTGAAGAAGGCAAAAATGTAAAAGATTTATTATTCTTTAATGTTTCCTTGTACACTCCGTTTGTATTTGAAATGTGGACATATGTGTAAAAACACTGTACAAATTATTGCAAAATGAAAATACGAATACCTTACATTTAGATCTATTTGATGTTAACATTATAAATATTCTTCAAGATCCCTTCAGACAAAAAACTGACTGCTTCCTGGTCTAACATTTTATTTTGTGTCTTTTACTGCATTATTTTGTATTTTTTTAAAGTGGAACTGTTTGGAGTTTGGATACAATAAACTTATATATATATATATATGTTAACATTTTGAACTGTCCATTTAACATGTACACTTCGCCAGGGCGATTATTAGCTCCCTTGTTCAATTGACCAAAGGCGTTTGTTAGCTTCCTTGTACACTTCGCCAGGGCAATTGTAAGCTCCCTTGTACACTTCGCTAGGGCAATTGTTAGCTCCCTTGTACACATCGCCAGGGCGTTTGTTAGCTCCCTAGTACACTTCTCCAGGGCAACTGTTAGCTCCCTTTTACACTTCGCCAGGGCGATTGTAAGCTACCTTTAAGTCATCAACAGGGCAATTGTTTGCTCTCTTGTACACTTCGCCAGGACAATTGTTAGCTCCCTTGTACACTTCGCCGGGGCGATTGTAAGCCACCGTTTGGTCTTCACCATGGAGATTGTTAGCTCCCTTGTACACTTCACAAGGGCGATTGTTAGCTCACTTGTAGGCTTAGCCGGAGCGATTTTTAGCTTACTTGTACACTTTGCAGGGTGATTGTTAGCTCCCTTGTACTATCGCCTGGGTGATTATTAGCTCCCATTAGAAGTGATTCCACCCTTTTTGAAAGCCTCATGGAAATATCTATAGATTTGAAACTTTAAGTTGTTTTTCTTTGAAATGAGCATGTTGCTGTCTCCTTGATTTTCATTAAATTCTTTTTCATATAAAATATACACATTTATATGAAGTCTTGTTTAACTTCTGATAAAAAATGAAAAGTGGTAGATGTCAACGAAGCAACGCCACAAGCAAAAAGCCGAGAAAAATTCATTTTCAAATGATGTTGCTTCATAAAGGAGGGTTTCATCTATTTTCAGTGCAACTCGATGTTAAAGTAAATGATCATATTTTAACTTACCTGATGTCTAGGACGACCAACAATGGAAGGGAAAACAGCTCTAGGTGCATCATCTCCAGCGAAACCAGCTTTACACATTCCAGAACCATTGTCTATAACCAAAGCGGCAAGATCTTCTTCGGCCATCTTAAATTAGTTTTTGTGTGATGTTGACAGTAGGACTTCAGACGACAAAGTGAAGTCTAGACCGGCAATGAGAACTACTTATCGTAGAAATGATTGTATGACCGTCAACTTATTACCATATATGGTATCAAATTTAACAGGATGTTAAAAGGCAGTACTTAAAAGATGTAAATTTGATGAGTATACATTTTGTTTTTTCCGTACAATATCCGCAGCACATTGGTGACAATATCGGCGTGACAATAGTGTAGGATATGATATTTTTGCATTATCAATAGGGATACTGAATAATCGAACTTGAACGTAGTAAAATACATAACCATATGTAATATCCATATCAATTAAAATAAAACGCCTGTCACATTTTATTTCCCTGTTGTATTTTTTCCGTTCAAAACACCAACAAATGTAAACTAGACTATTTTCGTGTATAGAAATACACGTATACCAACGTTGAGTAGATTTTGTAATGGTGTTAGGCGGAAATATTATTAAAAAAACAATGTGGAATATCAGAAAGACACGATCTAGATCTTACATAGGTTTATGATAAATATCAATAACAAATTAAACTGCGTGTATAAATGGCCTAATAAATATAAATTTTTGAATACACACATTTTGTTCTAAAACTTTGTTAGGTTTAAGGTGTGAAATCGATCAAAATCGGAAGTTTTTCGAAAACCAATGCAAATTAGTGTAGAAAATGGGACAAATAGGCAAATTTGTGCAATTTTGACAGCATTTTTTACTATAGGAAACATTGATAATATAAGAACCACGTAAATATTTTGATGAAAAGTTCAATTCATTTAAATGTATTAACTGGAAGTTCTCGCTTGCACTCGATATATACGGTTACAGACAAAATTTTAAAAATCAGAGGAGAACTTGGCTTTGACTAGGTATGTACATGTAACTCATAAAGTTCAAATATCAAAAGTCTGGAAGAGTTCAGCCAAAAAATACCGAAAAAAATTTCAAAGTTCAAGGTCCATAACTTAAACTTGATCTGTAACTCACCGAGGTTGACTCACATACAAAAAATCAGCTCAATATCTGCAAGCGCGTAGAAAAAGTGCGGAAAACTTCAATTTCAGTAAAATTTTCGAAGTTCAAGGGCCATAACTTCAAACGAAAATCAGCGAAGCGGGACGAAACTCGAACTTGATCTGTAACTCATCATGGTAGACTCGCATACAAAAAGCAGCTCAATATCAGCAAGCGTTTAGAAAAAAAAGTGTGGAAAACTTTTTTCCCGGACTGACTGACAGACAGACAGACAGACGGACGGACGGACAGAGCGTAAACCTATAGTCGCCTTCGGCTAAAGCCGAAAGGGGACTTACAAGAAGCCAAATCAAGCAAGGTCATCTCTATGAGGCACCGTTTTACTATTTATTCACTTTTTTCTGATATCAAAAATTAATTTTTGATATCAAAAAATATTTTCTGATATCAGAAAATCATACATCTCCTTGACAAAACATTCAAACATGAATTAAAGGTGAATGGTTAATATATTTAAAAAATTAGTTTGCGCAAAATACATTCAACTATTCAACAACAATATTTAAAATTTTTTTTTAAAAGTACCAAATCCCTAAAATGTGTGTGAAGTTTAAGTTACAAGAAAAGTGTATTAAATGGATGTACGAACAATGCCCGAACATTTGGGAGATCTGACAGCATTCCCTTCAGAGACCCCTAGATACATGATATGCTTTAATAATTTTCAGGTATGTCACAGATGTTTTGAAGGGCAGATCTACGATATAGAATACAATTCTTTAAAGATGCTTTCAGACTCCGTAGTAGTTATTGATAATGGTTCAGGGTCGTGTAAGGCTGGTTTAGCTGGAGATGACAAACCCAAAGCAGTCATACCATCAGTTGTAGGTCGTCCAAGTGATGAGGTATGTGTTATAAAAGCTTATTTCCTGAATTTTTGTTTACAATACGTTCGTGAGGCTTATTTAGGGATTATAAGTGAAATGGATTATTTGACATTTTTGTCTCCTTTGTATTAGTTAAGGTTTATATTAGGAATAATGAAAATTTAGGAGAAAAATGTCTCTTAAGAAACTTTAAGGGGAACGGTAAAATCATTTGACATTTTGCAATTTATATATGCATTGTTACTTAATTTAATTTTTTACAATGTCATAGTTGATCATAGTTGAAACACTCAAAACTTAAGTCGCACATTTACATGATTTATACAGATGTTGTTTGCGATAAATTACTATCAAGTCTTCTTCCTCCGTAACATTTGTTCGATATTAACCCCCAAAATGGTAACAAGATTTGTAAATGGCCTTGGTGCATTTATTTTTCACATATATAATCTTTACACCGCCTCGATGGTGTAATGGTTAGCGTTCTCGTCTCGAGCGAGCAAGGTCGTGGCGAACCCCCGCCCAGTCAAATCCAAATACATTAAAATTGGTATAAATTTTGCTGCTCACAGCATTACGGAGTAAGAACAAAGACTAATCGGCCCAGAGGCAGAATTATGTCTCTGGGTAAAGTATGTGGACTTATGCTTTCGTGAACTAGCACGTTAAAAATCCGGCTCCATGTTCATTTTATTAAGCGCTTTTCTTTTGTGGACAATAGCAAGTAGATTGTCCCAAGAGACACTAACAGAGGTGCTTCGCAAGCGCAGCATGATACGACTGCAGCACGTTGAAATGTAAAAGGTGAACAAAAGACCCTTTGAGTAAGTGTGGACACAGTATTTTGTTGGACACAATAATGTGCTGGACACAGTAATGTGTTGGACACAGTAT
>JARWCS010329905.1:0-12227 GCA_034783895.1 Geukensia demissa | reverse complement strand
GTGGTGGTGGAGGGGTTTATTTAAAATCCTGACTATTCAAAAAAAAAAAAAAAAAAAAAAAAAATAAACTGCTCTTAAAATGATGGTTGAGGACCTAATGTGAAAAATGAACTTTTCTTGAGAACTGCCAAATGAATAGAATTAAAATAAGGGTTGGATGTTTATTTTGCTGATGATCAGTAATCCAAAGAACATTTTTTAACATACAAATTATGGAAAATAAAAAACAGGGTATTTGCAATTTACCCGTATTTAAAACATACATCAATTCGGTAGATGATCCATACAATAAGAGTTTGTAGATAACCAAGGGGCAAAAAAGTAAAGAACAAAGTCACAGTCAAATGAGGAAACACTACACAGAAAACAAAAGATTGTGCCAATCCCCATAGTAAAGTAGCATCTAGGGGAATAACAAATTTACTGAATAGTGTTCATTAATGCAGTATATCTCCATTTAAATTTTTAGAATAAAGAACGTTTAGAAAGGAGCTCATGGAAATGTAATCCAATATAGGTACAATATAATTTTGATAGTTGCATTAGGTTTTTACTCAAGCTGCAATCAGATTGCCAGTTATGCATCATAATTTTCCACTTGGAGTAAATGAGAGTAACGTCAGTAGGCAACTTCTTAGTTATGAGTTCACCCTTCTGTTTTTATGGAGTTTCAGTTGCTGAATTTCATTTTCAATGCAGTATCAACAAGCTTGTGAACTTAACAATGTACTCTTGCCTTAAGCCTTTTCATTTTATGTGGATAGAAAAACCTTCCACTTCGACATTATTGCTGATGTTGTAAAGATACCTGTAGTCTGGACTACTTAAGGTACATGTAGAGAGACAACTATTTCAACAGAAATTGAATATTTAACCACAAAAAAACTTTCTTTTCAGACTAAGGCTTTAAATTGAGATATGTGTAAACATAACATTAACTAAATTAATTGTTTGTTTGTTTGATTGGGGTTTAATGCCATTTTCAACAATATTTCAGTCATTTCGCGGCGGTCAGTTTTACTGGTTGAGGAAGCCAGAGTAACCAGAGAGAACCTCCGACCTTGGGCAGGTAACTGACAAACCTTATCACATGCAATGCGAGTTAAACGCAACCCGTTTTTGTATGGTACAAACCCAGGTGCGAAGTCACGCCGTATAGGTGATAGGATACAGTGATCTGTACATGTAAGTTTAAATCACCTACCTAGACCACTCGGCCACCCAGGCCCCTTAACTAAATTGAACCAATCTCCCATAGCTAAAAGATGTATATAAATTTAGTATTACTGAAACTTACGAACTTTTATGGCATATCTCATGAAAATCTAGTTGACAACATTTGTTATAAATGTGAGTCAACAAATGCTGCCTGACAGTCTGTGGATATTGTTTTTTTTTTAAAGTTAGAATATTAAATATATGCCAGAAAGACTTGAATCACACCTTACATAAATTTATATAAGAAATATTCACAAACAAAATTTGATTGCATTACTTTCATCAGACATGCTAGGGGCCAAAAATAGGAAGATCACTCAATCTTACAAATTTCTAGTTACATTTATGGATCAAATGAAATATACATTTCATGACCTAATGAACACCAAAAATAACAATCAGGGAAATTAACATACTAAATGTTGCTCTGTTTAAAGCTTTAATGAAATGACAAAGACAATAAGCTCTTTAACTAATCCTGTAAATAGAACAATACATTTTTAATCTTACACAAAGCATTAATGACATGGTGTTTCTTGGAATATTGGTTTATTATTTTTTTTATTTGAGCCAGTGAATGCAGGTTTGAAGCCCTTACAAGAAGCAGTTATATATTTCCTGGGAGATTTTTCTTGTTTTAATTGATTTTTTTAGTAAAATAACTGTGTTTATTTAACTGTCTGATGTAATGTTATATTTGATTTGATTTCCAAATCAGTTTCAATCTGTGTTTATTGAACTTAAGATCTGTGAAAATTATGTTGTTTTAAATGCCATTGCAAAAGAATGGGGTCCTATGATATGATGCTGTCATTGGTGTCTGTAGACTAGTTGGTTTCTGCATGATAACTTTTGTATTTGTTAACTGATCCTATTTATACTACCCAAAAAAATTGCAGTCGTATTAAGATATGGCAATGTTGTCGTCGGCATTGATCACTGTCTTCTGTCTATGGATACAAATGGTTCAGTTCCTTATCTTAATGTTGTGAACCGATACTTTAGATATTTCTACAAATTAATCCATAGTATGAGATATTGTGTGGGATTTGGGGTTCCAGCTCCCCATTTTTTATGGGACCAAAAAGGGGTTTTTTAATATTTTTTCAGAACATTTTTAATTTACATCCAATTTTGATGTTTTTTTATTGTGTTCATTACCCAAAAAACTATCAAATGTACTCCTTCCACCCTTTGTTCTATCTTACATTTTTTTAGTTTCAAGGGTGGATATTGGCCATGCCCAAATTTTTGAAACTTTTTTATTTGTCATCCAATTTTGATGGTTTTTTTTGTGAAAAATGCAGAAAAAGCTACTCCAAGTATTTTTTATATCTTTTATGGTTTTTAAGAAAAAGGGGTTGAAAGAGCCCAAAAATTACATTTTGTTGAGTAAAGAAAAAATTCATTTTTCGTCTAATTTTGATGGGATTTTTTCAATAGATTCCTCTCAGTAAGTGCCCTTAGTATTATTTTTACAATTTTTGCTATCTCTTACCGCTATCTCAACATGCTGCGATTGTATCATGCTGCACTTGCAAAGCACCTCAGTTTGAAATTTTGTATTTTATTTATCTTGACAATGTCTTATCTACAAATGTATTTGACTTCAAATCGTATGAATTGTAGATCTTTCATATACATGTAGATCTTATATGATTATATATACAAGTACTGAACATTCAAATTAACACTGATTTGAGAGGTCAATAGAATTTAGTTGGAACATTTGGATTTTAGCATATTAAATCAGGTGACACTTGTGTTATATTTCCATAAAAAATTATAGATACTTTGTACAAATGGTTGCAAATGGGCATATTATGACATGTGTTCACAACTCATTCTCAGAATTTCCATTTAAACTTTTTACAATTACATATTTTAGGTCAAAAGATGCTTTTGTAATTTTCAGAATGAAAATTGGTACACAGGCTTTAATTTGTAAATCATGAACTGCTTTTCAGCATATTTTGCTCTTATTAAATTTGTTAAAAGGCAATAAATCCAGCAGTGCTGTCAGCACTTTGATTGGTATTGGTAGTAGTTTTCAAAATAAGTAGGGTGAAAATAAGTGAAAAAATCATGTTCACATAAAAATTCATTTTTCCTCCAAAATCTTAATGAGGGCATATGGAAGTTTCCCAATGGATTTTTTTAGCAAACCTGGCATAAAAGGCGAGGTTAGCTGTTCTCATCATGTCTGTCATTCGCTGTCTGTTGTTTGTTGTCTGTCAACAGTTATATAAAAACTTCATGTCTGAAAATACTAAGCTAATTGCAACCAAACTTTGTTGGAATGGTCTTTACATGGTCCTCTACCAAAATTGTGTCCTGATCCCTGTACACCAATTGAGATAGCTGACATGGCAGATTTTAGTTTTACATAAGGTAATATCAGAAATTCTATGGGAAATTCACTTGAAAATCTTCTTGTCTGAAAACTAGTCAAACTTTGGTGGAATGATCCTTTCATGGTCTTCTACCAAAATTGTATTCTGCATCCCTGCACACCAACCAAGATGGCCGCCACAGCCTTACTTAGTTTAACATAGGAACCTTTCAGAAATTCACTTGAAAATCTTCTTGTATGAAACTACTAAGCCAAAATTGCAACCAAACTTGGTGGAATGGTCCTTACATGGTCTTCTAACAATATTTTTTCTGGCATCCTGACAACAAACCAAGATGGCCAACTTAGACAGATAGTTAATCATGGGACTTTACTTTTTCCACTTGAAAATCTTTTTTTGTTAGAAACTAATGCTCAAATTTAAACCAACTTGAGGGAATGGTCCTTTGGTTGTCCTCTACCAAAATTGTGTCCATCATTCCACCCCTTACCTGTAACCATGATGGCTGCTGTTACTGAAAAAAAGAAAAAGGGGCTGTTATATTTTAAATATCTTCTTGTCTGTAACTACTTAATCAATTGTTAGCAAACTTTTGTAAAATGGTCCTTAGATGGTCTTCTACCAAAATTTTGTCTGGCAGTCCTGCCCAACAACCAAGATGGCTGCCACAGCCAGACTTAGTTAAGCAAATAGGAAATTTTGTTGCAGTGTTCTTCCAAAATGTTCTGCTTGCCTTCCTGCCAATTAAGTTGGCTGCCAGAGCCCAACTTGTTGTAAAATAAGATGGTAAGGGAAATTAATTTTATAATTGCCTTTTACCAAATGTTGTACAGAATTCCTTCCTGGCAAGGATCATTAAGGAGTCTGTCAGGTGAACAAAACACGCTCCAGGGAGCCCCTAGTTTCTATCTTTTACTGTTTTCTAGATATTTGGGTTCAAATTGTGAAAAAAGTCAATTTCCCATGGGAAATCTTCTATTTGTCATATGGTTTCAAATCATTCCTTATGATAAATGCAACAAATGTTCTCCAGTTTTCGAGATAATGATCATTAATCAAGTCATATAACAGTGTCTCACACTTACTGTGTCCAGCACATTATTGTTTCCAGCAAATTACTGTGTCCACACTTACCCATATGTTCATTTCTTCCCTTTTCTATGTCAATGTGCTGTGGTCATAAAATCCTTTACTTGCAAAACACCTCAGTTTTGATTAAAGGACAAGGATCGTTAAACCACGTTTATGGTCCAAGAAGTTGCCTAAAAAATGAAAGTGGCTAATTTCTATAAATCTATATCGTTTGTCTTGAAAAATGTCTATAACAAAAAAATCTAACAGTTTTTTTAGTTTAATTGGTTCATTAAAAGTCACCTGGCACCTATTTATTGTTTTGTATATGAAAATATAAAGAAATTACTTAATTTGATACAATTTTCTCAATTTTGATTTAGCTTGCTCAAAAGCATCAGTAACTTAAGATCTATCAAGAACAAATATTTAGTTAGTATATCTTTTAGTAATGTTTTTTGTGATCATCTCTATTTTGAACAAAACACATCTCATAATTTGGCATTTTTATAGTTTAATGTAAAATGTTAAAACAGCCAATTATGTGCCAGGCTGTTTTGTTGAAATTATGACAATTTCACTAAAGACAATAATATATGTAATGTAAGTAGAAGTTATAAATTATTATCATGTGTTGAGTTAAAATACAGAAATCTCATTGGTCATCCGACTGCATATGAATACTCATATACAGTACCTTAGAATTACCTGTACCTATAATATACAGTCACCTAGAGTAACCTGCCCCTATAATATACAGTCACCTAGAGTAACCTGCCCCTATAATATAAGTATGCACCTTTAAGCTTACAGTGCAGTGTTTGTTGTCCATTTTAATTTTCTATGATTAAATAGGTCAGTGGTAAAATACAGGAATTGATAGCATGTTACAATGCAGTATTGATTTTCTATGACTATAGAAATCACTGGTCAAATACATGATAGAGGTTTGTGTATCACAGGTTTGTGTATTGTAACATCAATCCTTGACTGAGGACCTCTGTTTACATACAAAACACAACATCATGTCCACAGAGCTTCCACAACTGTTCTGTGACCATAGTGAATAACTTAACAATTCAAAAGTCGTAAAACAGTCTAATAGATAACTAAATATTTGAAAGGATCAAATATGTACTGTTAAAATGTTTTCTTAATCATGTTTTTCGAAAGTCATGAACATTCATTTTTGTTATTGTTATATTTTGTTATCATTGAATACTTTTTAAGTATAAAAGTTAAAAGACAATTTTATTGTGTTAGTTTGAGTTTTAGTCTGATAATAATGATGATTTATTTAAATTAAATCATCCACAATCTTTATCAGGGTCAAACCAGGTCACCACATGCACCAGACATGTTTATATCACACAGTCAATTGGTTAAGTAGTATATTGCTTAATCCAGCAAATACACATCAATAATTCTGCAAAATGACACATGATAATATCATTATATGCAAACAAGTCCTGAAATGATGATTTATTTGGTATCCACCATTGTTTTAAGGTTCAGCTGAGGCCTCACCTTAAAACAAATGAGTCGACCAAATAAATCCCCCAGTAAAAATATTTACACAATTCCAATGGAATACCAATGGACAACCAATGGTAATTTACTGATAATTCCATTGGTTTTCCACTGGTTACCACCAGGAAAAATTGTCTGGTATTCCATTGCTGTCCACTGGATAACCAGTGGTTTGATGGTCAAATGCCAATGGAATTCTGTCTATATGCCACTGGAATTCCACCATCTACCACTGGTAATAAAATGAAATTCTGTTGGAATACCAGTGGTATACCACTGTTATTTCAGTGGAAATTGCAGTGAATTCCACTGGTATAACAATCAAAGACCAATGGTATTCAGTTAACCACCAGTGGTCCCATCCCTGGATTTTCCATGGTTTGCCATAAAATTTCCATGGAATTCCATGGAAATATTTTCCATGGAATTCCATGGAGTATTGGGACTCCACTTTCCATGGTTTTCCATGGACAAAAACATGGAATAAATCCATGGAAATCAAAACAGCCATGGATTTCCATGGAATAAGTTGTGCCAATACTCCATGGAATTCCATGGAACATATTTTCAATGGTTACAATTTCATGGAATGTAATAAACCATGGAATAATTTCCATGGAATTCCATGGTACATTTCCATGGAAATCTATGGAAGTATTCCATGGAATTCCATGGAAGTATTCCATGCTGATGGGGTTTTCATTGAAAGGCAGCATTGAACCTGAGACCCTCTACCAAATCAGAGAAATTCAAATTAAGGGCATAGCTGAATGAGCAAACAGGATCAAGCATATTTAGGAATTGTTGTAGTTTGCAGAACTTTTCATTGGCCAATTCTGATGAAAATAATATTATTTCTTTCAATCGTTTAATATTGCATTTTTAACATATAACATGTCATTGGTCAGTCTTTTTGTTTCTAGACGGCTTCAGGAGATCTCTGAGAACTTCATTGACCATTGCTGGAGTTACAAATCCCCATTTCTTCTTTATTATTGCTGTAAAAGAGATAAAATTATGATTTTGGTACATGCCATATATTTTAAGATATTTCTATCATAATCTTGACGTAAAAGTTGTGAGTTAAGTAGTGTTTTTTATAGTTTTTTCCATTGAAATTCATCACTGTCTTATCAACAAACGAAACTTTGCAAAAACTAAGCAATTCTATCTACAGCTGATATCATTTTAAGAGCATCTAGGTACAGTTTATTTGATAAATAAAAACAAAATAATTATATCATTATTAAGGTGCCAGCTACTTCATTTTTAGCAATTTTCATAATTTTATTACACAAGTTGCTATTATCTACTTACCTCTGAGAACATCTAGTTTTTGTTGGTTCTCTAGTTTGGGCTTTGGTGTTCCATCTTTTCCCTTCGCCCCTGTCAAAGATCTCCCAGTGGTTTTATCCCGTGTAAACATCAACCTGAAAAGTCTGGCACAGGCCTTTTTATAATTGTCTTCCTCATTGACTTTTATCTCCAGTTGGCTCTAATAAGAAATAAATTCATAATTGTATGAAAAAGTTTAGTAAAAAAAGGTAATCTATAATTATAAAAAAAAGGTTTCCCACTACTGATAAATCTATGTTCCATACAAACAGCAAAGAATCAATGTAATGGAAGAATAATAGGTTCTTACACGAGTCAAAATCGAAGATTGAGTTATGTTTCACGAGTTTGAAAAATTCAAGTCTTTCCACGAGTGGAGGAACAATTGCAAAGACCAAGAATTTCGCATGTGAGTGAAAGATAACCCGATCTTTCATTTTGAATGTGTGCATGTACCTGTTTCCTCCATAAATATACACTTCACTAATGTTCGCTTCTCCTTAGACTGCTGCCATTTTCGCAAACCTTTCTGATGTCAAAATTTTCACACACCTTTTACACTGTAACGTCATATTTCCATTCGTAATTGACTTAGATTGTTTATGACGTTGTACTTTCTGAAGCGAATGATTGGTCCTCAACCGAGGGAAGATCAATTTCTGCCCATAGAAGATCGATGGACATGCAGTGATCTGGATCTCAACTAAGCCTGCTGTCAGATGTTGTTTGCATTCATTTGAGAGAGAGATATATAGACAATAACAATGCATTGACTCGACATAACAACCATATACAGATAAGGCTTAGAAACGAGAAAAGGCGAGGGTCTCCCAAGCGTTTTACTTGTTTCATGCCTAATCTGTATATCTTTTTTGTTATGTCGAGTCAATGCATAGTTATTGTCTTTATACTGCAATTTTTATAATTTTAAATCGTCTAATTTTGTTTATTTAATTCTTTTAAAATATGAAGCGGGCCTCATTTAAATGGCACTTCTACATACAATTACATCTGCAGTGTAGTTTAAGAAAGCCAATTATTGTAACTGCAAGAAGTAAATTGATGATCAAGTGAAGATAGTTTTGTTGTCTGCAATCAACATGTCAGATTTTTATTTTAATTGAGTAACGTCTGACTGACTTCAATAACCTTAATTACCATTTGTACACAACAAGTAACTTTAAATAATAAAAAATATGAAAATGGCCAAAAACAATTAACTGCAAAATTATTCAGAGCAAGATAGTTTTTGTTTACCACTGCAGATATAATCATAATTGGGCTAATACCCTTGTTAGATAACTCAAAAGTCTTTGTTTTTTAGGGCAGTCTACAAAATATTCTTGTCCCACCCCTTTGCATCCCAGTCTAGAAAAATGTAACTTGTCACACAGCCCACATGCTAAAACTTCAACATAACTTACTCTTGAAAGTCCATTATACAAGGTGGTGTCTGTGGATTCTGTCACCTACAAATTTAAAAAATAATGAAACTACATTTTATCAAAATAAATGATCAAGAAATATCTATGAAAGTTAAAATGCATGGTGAATAGGAGAGACATGCTCAGAACAATACGATGTTGATTCTTTCTAAATAATCTCAAAGTTGAAGGAAATAAGAATAAAATTCAACTTGTGCAAAACATTTTCTTTGATATAAACTGAGTAATTTTTTGTACTTATTCACTAAATTTAACTTTTCCTTATTATTCAATGTGATAATTCTGATGTTTTGATGTTTAGTTGATCACCTTCTGGGCACAGGTCATGTCACAGGCCATTTTAAAAAGAGAGTTTATAATGCATTTAAAAATAGTCTAACTCTACAACTTTGCAATTCAAACATTTAGAAAGATTTTTTATTCTAATATTGTACAAGCTTTTGATCTTGCAGTAAAAAATTAAAAGCACAAATATCTCTAAAATAAAAATATTCAGTAATTAAGCATTCCTTTCACAGGCTGAAATATGTAGCCTCATGGTGCAAAGTACAAAAAATGTGTTACAATCTAGCTGTGGAGACCTCTAGTTTCTTAATTAAGTTCACTCTGGTGGATGGACGGTGATCTCCATTGCATTTATACCATACCTCCCCTTTTTACATACAATTTCTACTTTGAAGAGTTGTTGCATCTTATGGAAAAATATAACACTGAAAAAGCATTGATATAAAAAATGTAGCGCCTTGCTTCAGTGCCTAGTAGCCCAATGACTTTTTTCAAGATTTAGTAAACACAAAACTCATTTACTTTGGCCTAAACATCCTGACCAGGATTAATTCATTAAAAAAATTTTCACCTGTGAATCTGACTTATTTTCTTTATCATCATACGAATCATTCAACAGATTTTCAGACAGACATGACAGCGGAGAAGTCTTCTGAAAATAAAATAATTTGTAATATTCAATCATAAGTGCAATAACATTAATATATAGTCCTAAAATTAAAACTGTAACTCTGTAGTGTAATAAAATCAACTTTGATAATTTTACATCATATTGTATAACTGTGGATTTGGATGCTTAAATACTTTATCATTATTTAAAGTTTTGCAATGATGAAGCTCAATGGTTTCAATATTTCAGCTAATATATATTAAGATTTATACCTTGTACACTTTTTTAGCTGGTCATAAAATTATTGTAACCATACCTCTGATTTTTTTTCATTTTCTGTCATTTTAGTCTTATCTGTCTGATTTTCTTCATTGGCCTCTGATTTCTGAAAAAAAAAATGAATTCTTCAAGGCTCATTTTAAAATTACAGTCTCTAATCATATCAAACACAGTTTTATACTGTTTTTTCATGATCTTAGGAAATAATTTTCAATAAATTACTATTTCCTATAGCCCTTTTCTGGAAATCCATGCATTATACATGAAATATATATATGCATGTACATTGTATGCATTATGATGTTGTACAATCAGCAGTATTATGATGAGTCAGTTGTAAAAGCTGAATTGCTACAACATGAAGAGCATTGAGTGGGAATACAACTTTTACAACTGATTTGATATGATACAATACATGTACCAACACAATATTGCATAAAATGGGCTAGTCTAACATTCTCTTAAATATTTCTGACAAAATTAAAGACTAGTCTATTGTTATAACATCACAACTCATAAAATGTCACATCTCAATGGAAATCAACAAGAAAACAAGAAGTTTTCTCGAATGACGTGACAAGAGAAGTTCTCACTAGTACAACTTGTATCATATATATAATCCATGGTTAAGTGTCTGATAGGCTGTATCTGACGTCTTAAACTAAGTTTTCCTATAAAATACATGGTAAATGTATATAAAGATAAGACATTCTCCTTTCTGAGCATTATTCCTGGAAAGTTTATATTTTTTCTTCTTTATCCTCATTTTGTAATTTGCTTTTCCATAACAGTTTGAATTTTGATTAGGGTTGTTGATTTTTCATTAGATTATTACCAGTTTGTTGATCCAGAAGTAAGACCACTGCATTGTCTGGTCAACCTGTTGTAGCTTTGCATACACATCATTGAAAGTTCTTTGCACTGCATGTTCTAAATTACTTAGTCTTCTACTGCAGCTACAAGGAGATGATGGAGATTGAGACCATTCGTTTGGTGCTTCACTTGAATTTAAGACCTGCAGGCTCTGGCCAACTGCCTCTGCTAATGACCTACAACACAACAAATGCAGCATTATCATGAAAGAGATGAACTTAGAATCATGCTAAAATTTTTACAACATCAAAAGTTATTATACATGTAAAAGGGTACTCAAAACATAAAAAAAAGTTAAAACAATGCACAGGGTCACTTTGCAAGTATAAACAACAACTTAGACAACAAGGTTTTCTTGGCATTGTAAAAATAAAACGATGAATCAAGCAAATGCAACACTTTTTGGTATAAATGGATGAAAATAAGGAATCCTTTAATTGGTATAACCTAAATCTATGCAGAAAACTTCTTAAATAAACTAATTTTTTTTAAATGAAGATTATAATTTAGTTTAAACACTGGCATTAATGATTATTATTTTATGGGTCTAATACTAGTATTTCAAAGCTGAACTTACCACTGATCTTTCTTTGAATGAGTTTGCATTGTCACTGCTGCTGAAGGTGTAGACTGTGAAGGTTGTGACCATTGAACTGAATCCATGGAATCTCCATAATCCATTACACAAATAAAGTAAATATGGGTGATATAAATTGGGGGTGTACCTCCAACCCCAACTAGGACTTGAAATGTCTGTTTTAATATCTATGCAAACAAGAAATATGCTTACAATTTGCTCATCTTGTGATAAAATTTTTTTGCATACACATCCTTAGACATTGTTTGCCATGCTCTGCATACAGCATTTAAAATATGCAGCTTGAACATTGTGATTTGCAAAGGACAACTTTTAATTATATGGAGTATAAACATGATAAATACATAATACTAATTTAAAAGTTATCATTTACAACCCTCTAGCACAACAACACATAAAATAAAAAGTGGTAAAAGAGGGTGGTACAGGCCGCAGCGGGTCCCATGCACTGACGTACGAGAAATAAAATATCATTTCATGAGGAATATGGCTAGCACGATCGTTTTGATCAAGACACGCAAAACATGACATATAAAAACCCTCTAGCATGACAACACGTGAAATAAAATCGGTAAATATGTTGCATGAAAGTAAACCTGTACCCCCCCCCCCCCCCAATGTAAAAATGT
>JARWCS010329894.1:0-12229 GCA_034783895.1 Geukensia demissa | reverse complement strand
ATCAAAGCGCTGTTCCTTTGCTTGGAATTTTCTTGTACATATGAGATTTTTGTGTCATGAATATTTACTCCATATCCGTCCTTTTTTCTTCTATGTACATATTGCTCACTTTGAGTTTTTCCTTTGGCAAAATACTAGCTTTAATTATTTTCCTTTTAAATTAGCTGGATAATAGTAAAATAACTAACCTGTAGACTGTATGAGAGAAAGTAGTACAAGTTTTGTGATAAAATAAACGACCATCGTTGAAACATCAACAGCCTGTACTTCCCACATGCATCATATTCATCAGAATTTGGAAACACTTATCAATACATCCGTTGTTGGTCTGTATCATCGAAAGCGGAAAAAAATCATCATAGTTTCCTTATCAGCCCATAGTTTCAATACGAATGATTTTTTTCACAAAATTAAACAAATTATCTGGCAGGAAATGCAATAATATAGTACTACGAATTTTATATATGATGGCTTATTAACATGAAATAGGCTATTCGTATAAGGTGTGATCTCTATAAAAACGAATATTGTTCCGGATCACCTAAAGCTTAGGAGTGCAATCTTTTTCCCCAAACCAATCATTATGATATAAATTGATGCCAAAAATGTAGGTAATTATTCTCGTTGACCTTAATTATTTCAATAAACTCTTGTGTTTTTTAGGTCCAGTGTATAATACCCATGCAAAAGACCAATATTGTATAGTAAAAAAACCAAGTCAAACTCTAAACAAACTATAACATAAAACGGAAACAAAAGAACAAAGGCTTTGGCTCCACGAATTCTTTTACAAAAATGAATAGGATCAGGCGCTCTGAAAGGATAACCATCTCATGTCGCACGCGCGACAACGGTAGTAGAATCCTATAACATTTATCTGGGGAAGCGTCAATTAAAGAAGAGGGCAACCTATTGTTGAATTGTGGATAATATGTTCACAACTAGGTGTGATACACTTATACCACACAAATTACCAAATTTATGATGGCGACCATAATATCTGAGGAGGGAAGCTTTCAACATTGTTTGAACTTTTCCTTTATAGTTAGAATTTACACGACAACAACTCAATGCTATTTCAAAAAATCGTGATACTTGGAACAGGGGAGTATCAAATTATCTCTACACAGGAAGCAGGAATATTGACACGAAAATATGGAAGGTTTCAAGTAGACACCATCCTGTTTTTCATTAATTTTAGAAACAAAATTACAAAAAATCTTCTCCTCTGAAACCGCTCAGCCAATTTTGACCAAACTTTGATGGGATTGTGTTTGGGTTCTCCTCTTTCAAAATTGTGTCCGACCACCCCGGCCTTAAGATAAAATGGCCGACAGGCTAAAAATAGAAAAAAAGGGGCGGGGGTGAAATTTGAAAAATCTTCTCCTTTGAAAGTGTTGAGCCAATCTTAGCCAAACTTGGCTTGAATGTTCCTTGGGTGGTCCTTTACTAAAATTTTGTCCAATGACCCCGACCTCCAAACAAAATGACCACCAAGCTAAAAATAGAAAAAACGGGATGAATTTCAAATATCTTCTCTTCTGAAACTACTATGATACGATACTTTCGTGCCTGTTCCAAGTATCAGGAAGAGAGCATTGCTGTTGTCGCATAAATTACAAAAACAATGATAAATCCAATCAAATAAATTTTCTGCAACATTTTAATCAGTATTCCGTTTGTAGGTGCTGAGATGACAACTGTTCTTCCTAGAAGTGTATACGATATTGCTGACAGTAGCTGTCGTTCCAACCAATTCAGTACGCTTATTCCACTCCAAGCCCTTCAAGATAACATGGAAAATGTCATTCAGGCTTTAGATGTGTTGGAAACAGCATGGATTGGAGGAGAGAAATTTACAATGGCATCAAAGAATAGCGGAGAGAACGGATCTAAATGTGATATATCTATAACATTTATTAATTCACGTATGCTAACAGTCGCTTCAACCGAGACATGTTTTCTGTCAAAAATAACACAGAGTTCGGAAAGTATTAAATCTAATGAATTATACGATGTCATTCTGTTCTTTTATACTTAAATCTATTATATATGAATGAGCTCGGATAAGTTTTAATGAAAACAAAGAATGAAACCTATATCAAAACGATTTTTACTCCGCGAAATCTTACTTACAATGTTAATACATTATATATCATAAGGGAAAAACTGATATTATTGTCATTCTTACATAATTACTATTAATAACAGAATTAATACAAATATCTAAGAAATATATATATAATGTGATCACATTGATGTTTTGTTTTTACAGGCATGTATCATGATCTTATTCACAACTTGGTGCCAGATTCCTTTTACTTAAGATACACATGTGGTAAGACATAATTACATATTATTAATTACATACGTACATTGAACATGCTTGTGTATGCAAATTAAATATCTGCTGATCATTTGTAATAAAATATATCACACATCTTCCATTTCAAGATATAAAAAATGATAAATAAGATGATAGAATTCGGCTTTTAGTTGGCTTATTTGATTATAGGAAAATAAAACTATACATATCCTACCATTATTTGTGACAAGTTTTTCCACCTAACTTTTTATACTAATTTAAACATGCTTTGATATGAAAATGAACAGATATGGTGTAAATGTAACAGAGACTACATTGAAACAACGAGAAAAACAGAGGAATTAACGAATCTAGAGGTCTCCACGGTCTTCACTAAGGGTGGAATACCACTCATTGTGAAAAAAACTCTAAATCGCCCCAAATAAAAAAAATCTGTTTGCATAAAATAGTACTGCTCTTACTTGAATATTACCAAAAAAATGTACATTTAATAGAAGAATTAACACAAAGACAGACTTATGACCACAATTTGGGACAGACACATGAGACATGTGATGGGGTTAAACTAGTTTTGTGGGATCCCAGCCCTCCCCCAACAAGTAGTCAAAGGAAAAAATCAAAGAAAACAAAAGCAGTAACACAAAGACAGACTTGTTACCACAATTTCTAACTTAAGACAGGCACATGAGACATGTGATGGGGTTAAACTAATTTTGTGGGATCCCAGCCCTCCCCAACAAGTGGTCAAAGGAAAAAATCAAAGAAAACAAAAGCAGTAACAGACAAACCATAACAATCAAACAGAAAGTTACCCAATCCGACTAATTTCCTTAATTACAATAAATATACTTTACAAAAAAAGTGCAAAAAGAAGATATATTTCTAATGAATGCTCGCAATTACTGAACGGAAGCTTAGAATGAGATTCATGATGATAAAATATCAAGCCTCTCAACATGAGTTGTCATGTCTGACGTGAAGAAAGACAAGAATGTTGCAATGCCAAATGTACTTATATTTGTGTAATGATGCAATCAGTCTATTAATATCTGTAACAAATAAAACAAGTTTTAATGTCTTCAATACAACGTCAAACTTGTACCCTTTTGGGTATTATCTTTAAATTTGTAAGCTTTATATGAGATTTTTCCATAGAACCTAGGATGTGATATCCCTTGTCGAAAGAAATTCGACCGCTGCTATCATGTCAGATGATGTCCAACGAGTATAATTGTTATAAGATTTTTCGCTTAAAAAGGAATTATATTTAATGCAGCATATGTAAGAACAAAAAAGACTTTTTAATGACTAATTAATTAAATATTAAAACTTTTCTTTAATAAGCTTGTGTGGTACAGTAGTATAAAGAGTAGAAAAATCATAACTGTCTATTGTAGAAAACGGAACCTGGACACACTTTAGTTTGTCTAAAACAGAAGTTATCAATGAGAGTTTTAATAGTAGTTAGGGCATTAGTTAATAGAATTGAGACATTAGTGGTACTGCATTTACTAGAAGCAGAAATGAACCGAGACTTGTTTTGAGTTAAAGTTTACGGAGCCAGTACATTGTAGGAATTTTCATATTGTCAGATGCAGTCTTTAACCGGGTGGTAAAATTTAGATGTTCATTAACGATCTGTTGTTCTGTCATGTTTATAGCTTTAAAAGTGTTTGAAATATGAATTTCATTGCAGAGGACCTCTATATAATACTTTCGACAGACAACTTCAATATTATTGGCTGCTTTATCTGCAGGAACAAAAACAAACGTTTTATGATGTTCTATTTTACGTTTTATTCTGGAAACAGCATGGGATGTATAACTTGTATCTTTATAATTTGTTTTATAATGTTTAATACGAATGTCTATTTCCATTATTTTATTCATGTATTTGTCAAAGCCTGTCTTACAGGAGTTATCCGAGTTATCCCTGCCGTCGGATTTGGTTTCCCATTTCAAATTGTTTGGATTTGAGTGCTTCTTTTACTATGTTTGGATCTTGGACTTCCTAAGTTTTGGTTTTAATGCTACTGATGAGAGGTTACTCCTTGAAATGTACATATAGCATATACAAATTCTCCATATTTATTCAACATTGGTAATTTTGTATTTTAAAACCACTGGGTCGATACCTCTGCTGGTGGACCAGGAGTCCCAGAGGGTATTCACCAGCCCAGTTGTCAGACTTGTCTGGCATGAAATTTATCAAACAATGTTTTACAGAAATTTTGCTGCATTCGTTGAAATTCTAAAGCCCTGAAAATACAGAAAGGCCTCGAAAAGTATTACACTTAGTAGATGTCCCTGCCGTCGGATTTGGCTACCCATTTCGATTTGTTTGGATTTGAGTGCTTCTTTTACTAAGTTTTTATCTTGGACTTCCAATGTTTTGGTTCTAATGCTACTGATGAGAGGTTACTCCTAGAAATGTACATATACATAAATTCTCCATATTTATTCAACATTGGTAATTTTGTATTCTGTAACATTTGTATTAAACAAGGCTAAAAAATAATTGAAGGTGATTATCGATATCTCAAAATTTAAATGTTAACTGACTATCTCGATCGTACAAAATACAATTTTCAATGGCTTAGATGTGAGATTCACTCTATATATCAAAGTTTGTGTAAAATTGTGAAGAATTGTTATATTATACTATGACATCTACATGAATTATTGAATAACCATCAATATTTCAGTACTGCCGTATCTGAAGGTATATATTCTTTATTGTGAAAAAATGTAATATACTACTCCAAAAATTTTGTTAGGAAAATGACACGCTTGAATCAGGTATTACAAGAGCTCGTAATGATGGTCCGTTTATAGCAACTTGCAAAGGTTTAATTTAATAGTGCGCTGGTACGCGAAAATCGAAATTTGGCATCCTAAGTCAATAAAATTCCCCGACCTAACAACAAACCTCGTCCCGATAATGACTTCTGTCTACTGCGCATGGTATCGTGATGAATGCTTTTTGGTGTGACACAAACGGTTAGATATTTACCGTTCAAATATATGTATAATCAAACTGTATGTAAAAAAGTAAGTTCTGTCTCTCTACATCAAAATTGTCCATATCTATGTTTTGACTATTCTGTATAGATCCTTTTATATGCTCCTATGAATAAAACCGTTTGGTGTTCCGAACGTTTGGATTCTTAGTCTGAGCATAACTGACAAATGTTCATCCAGAATTCATTCAATTCAGTTACCATTGTTACAATGTATATACGATTTTTGTGTCATAACAAGGGTATTACTTTAATCAGATGAGCTCCGAACATTCTCAAATACAACCCACAACCCTAAAAAACGTCAAAATCACAAATAAGCCCGATCATTACGTTCCGCTTGTGGCAGCCATCATCCCCCATTTATTTCCTGGTGTAGTTTATTTTTTATTATAATGACATACTCAAAATTGCAGTTAAAATCAACGTCATTTTAATATTATGCGATAATGAGCTTTTTACGCCCACAAAATAAAAGTACTGAAATTGTTATTACACTGAAATTACGTTACATCCGAAATATTTGATACGTTACATCCGAAATATTTAATACGTTACATCCGAAATATTAACTACGTTACATCCGAAAAAGTATGTACATCCTAGAACATGCAGTAAAAATTTTGACAAGATGTCAAAACAACGTAAAATGCTTCACACCAGAGTATTAAGTGTAAATATTTTCTTGGTCGTTTTTTTCTGAATTAAAAAAAAACACATGAGAATGCAAATTATCGGTGTCCTGTGGTTTATTAAAGTGTGCTATTGTTACATATATTTATTATTCAAAGCAGCCAATTATTTTTAGTAGAAGGCTATAAAAGTCTATTTCATTATTATAATATTTATTGATTTTAAGGATAGCATCAATCAAAGTTTCATAACTGCAATATTGCACAGGACAATCAAGCTATCATGTATATTATATTAAGTTATTCAACACATTATTGGTACACATTTTACTGGTATTGTGTTTGAAATAAAATCATAATTGCTCTGTTCTTATGTAGGACCAAAACGTAAGCAACACCATTAAACTTTATTATTATTGTGTCCTTTTTCTTAAAGCAGGCCTGGAAATGTAAAAACAATCCAAAAGAATTTTTCAGTTGTTGCTTGCCACATGTGCACATGCACGACTTTTTTATGAAAATAAAAAGATACGGAGTAAATCTCAGAAATAATCCACTCCAAGCCCGCCAAAAACGTTGGGCATTTACATTTACAAATCTAGAGGTCTCCACTGTGCCTTCAACAAGGTATACCAGCTATAAATCTCCTAAAATTAAAAAAATCTTGTATACGTAAAATAATGCTCTTTATACCTGAATATTATCAAAAATTTTAACACAAAGACAACATTTGGCTACAACTCCTGACGTGAGACAGGGACATGAGAGTTAAACTTTTTTGTGGATGAAATTACCATCGTTTTCATGAATTTACAAATATTTACATGTGCGGTACTGAAATTTCAATACATCTCTGACAATTAATGTCATGTATAATGCAACAACACCGGAAGCAAGAGTTGGTTTCTATAGTGATTAGCTTTGGTTTACTAGTTCATTGTACATTAAAACTTTTGACCCCTTGTAAAATCGTTTTTCTTCATAAGATTTTCAATTAATCTCTTGATGTACTTAGAATAATAGCGCTGTCAACTGGATGTTTCAAGTAAACTCAGGTAAACACGATATATAGCCATTTACAAACATTCCGTGTTAAGATAACTTTACAGCAAAATCAAATTGGAATTCCTTTTTGGTTCTTAAATATATTATATCTAAAAAATGAAACAAAAGTAAACGTGTACTTGTAGTATATTTGTTTTTTTTATTTTCCTTAACTAAATAAACTGAATGCATTCTTTGCAGTTAAAGGTCTTGAATTTATTGACTTGCAAACTCTGCCGAATACAGAAATCGAAAGTAATTTTAGCGGCGAACTATTTAATTTACGCATCCCAAAATTCTACAAAATTACTACTTGAAATTCCGGTAAAAAACTCAATATTTTTTTTAGATAATCGCATATTTGACGCAACATTTCTGGAGACATTAACTCCAAATTCTGTAAATATGAAGATTTTCGGAATTTTCATTTTTGACTTCTCAAAAAGCACATTTTTAACAGAAAAACGGGAAATGTTTCCATATTAGAAAATAATGAAATCACTTCTATCCCTTCTCGCTAAAAACAATGAAAATTAGTGCTTGAGTATCGTAATAATTTTTTTTTGCTAATGAGGACTTTCAAACTTTTAGTTTGTGACAGTTTTGGACAAAACTTGCATTGTCGCTACTAAAGCGACTTTTCTTCTGTAAACGTGAATTTTTATTTCAAGCTTATGCATAGAATAATCAGAGATTTTCAAATGTTTAGTAAAATAGAAAAAAACTGTGATAGTTTTACATAAAAGAAGATGTAGTGCTTTATTTCAGTGGTTAAGTATTTTATACTAAAATTCCTCATTTTTATTCAACATTGGTAAACTTTTATTTTGACTTTTCCGAGTATCTTTGATTTGTTTTGTGTTTTTTTTCCAAAACTTTGGTCTTTACTCGTGACTTTCTTATTGTGTTGGCTACCATGTACACTCGTGACGTTTTAAGTGAAACGGTATTTGTAACTCTAAAAACATTATATATAGATTTTACTTCTGCTTTAATGGGCCAATCTGGTTTTTTTTATAACGGAACGAACATTCTAATAATCTCTACTATTGAATTTTTATTAAATATAATTTATTTTTAAATATCAAATTTTATCTTTGAGCCAAATATCGTCGTCAATTATACATAATAACAATAGTTAAGGTATTTAATATGCTGTGAAATTTCGTATCGCAATTTCTTCAAAATCGTAGCTTAATCCAATAACCACAAAATATTCCAGATTTGAGTTTTGCTGTAGGTTCTGTTCCGTTACAGATTCAATAGAGCAGTAATGAAACCTGATAGCAGCTCTTTTACATATATAAACAAATATCAAACTTTTATAAAAGTTTAACACCCTACTCGAACGCAGAACGCATTGTCGATATCTATTTCATGTATTTATTTCCTTCCCCACAAAAACTTGGAACGGAGGCGGTTGTTCGGTGGTGATCCACTTACAATGTTTAACATTATCGTCTTTTTCTAACTTTTCCCACTTTTCATTTCTGACATGGGTATTCAACACAGGATTTTTATAACACATCGAAGAGTTCGAATGCATGCTTTTCATATACTACGTAACAGTTGATTTGTTCTTGTTTCGAAAAGCTTTTTTATGTTATGTACACTGCAATCATTCAGAAATCTGTAAAATTAAGTCCGAAATAATTTACTTGTTTTTATTTTCCAACTACAGCCCGTCATGATTGCATTCCTTTCATTGAGTAAGGTACTCGATAGACCAACCTTAATGCAATGAAAATAAATGCTATTTTTCTTATCTAAAGATTGTCTTTCATAGTGAATGATCATCAATGTCTTTATACATCTTGACGCGTCTTGAAATCAGAGACATACTAAAAGACATGTCTTAATCATGTTTTAAGACAGGTCTTCAAGACATTTATGACTTCAAGCCATGTTCTAAAATCTTGTATAAATGCGTTTCTGTGCCTATGTACCATGTTGTTTTCAAGTGTCTTTAAGAAACCTAAATATATTTTCAAGACGTCTTGGAACTTATCGTTTTCTCACATTCAATTTGACGACATTTGTCCAAACACATATATCCTTTATCTTAAGACATGCTATATGTTGGAAGACACGGTGTGTGTATGTTTTTAGACACCATGCCTTTAAGAGATGTCTTTAAGTACGTCTCAAGACGAATCTTGATGTTGTCAAGACTTGTCAAGATGATTCAAGACATTGATGATCATTCACTATGTTGGTGAGGAAGTTTCGATTTAAAGTTCATGAGAAACGTAGGACTCTTCTTTCTAGTTTGGGTTGTTAACTTTAAAAAGAAATGTAAAAATGCAGAAACAAGAGGCACAGTACAAACGTTTTATTAGACGTATCTATTTGACTTCAACAATAGCCCACACCTTTGTGGAAAGTTTTGAGGATTGTTTACGACTTGTTTAGACAAGCATTCTACTTATTGGTCTAGTATCTTCTCTTTATCTTTATATGTTTCTTATTGAATTGTATTTAAGCAGTTGAGCTGTAAATCAAATTGAAATTCGGAGTATTTAAAAAAATACTTTTGACAAGTGTTTCTGCCATTAAAGTGATTAAAAACGAGGAACCATGACAGTGTATGTATTTCTAACGACATTGATTTCATTCGAATCAAATCTTAGAATAAAAAAGAATTCAATGAAAGTTAACAAAATTTCCCCTAACAAGGCTTAATATCACAGCAATTAACGACCAGAAATGAATTCGTGATCTCATCAGTTAATTTGTGAAGAACATCTAATCAAATTAAAGCCAATAATTTGATGAATTTGATCCTATAGGGTGTTAACTTTCTTTAGAAAGAAGACATATGTTCTAGCACATCAATTAAATAGACAAACTGTCATAGGGGTGCTTTTTACGACTTCATTTCCTAATGACGAGATTGAGAATGAAACGCCCGTCATTATTAAGAAGAACAACATCCATTTGTTTAGTGTCAGCATTTCACGCGACTAATTTCATTGGATTGATTCCAATGATTTCATTACAAATTAGCTCCAAAAACTCCATTGGAATCTTTATTGACCGCATTTACAATGATAGTCTGTTGTGCGAGTTTTGAGTCGTAAAAAAGATGATGTAAAACCGGCTTGTAAATTTGAATATCAATGTCGAGGTTTTCGTAGTTATGGCACAGTTGTTAAACAAATAGAGCATTAAATACAGTGAAACCTCTCTAAACCGGTCCCTCGAAGACTGGTCAATCTCTGTAAACCGGTCACAATTAGTAATACCCCAATGGTTTCTGCTTTTGTAAATTAACCTCTGTAATCTGGCCACCCCTTTAAACTGGCCAAAATTTTCTGTCCCATGCTGGCCGATTTAGAGTTTCAATGTATTTGAATATCAATTAAAACAGGGGACATCACAATTCAATCAGATTTTTATTATATTTTACGTAGTTCAAGGTGATGATCGATGTCAACTGACTTTATCACTATTTAATGCCCACGAAGGTTTTATCTATCTATTGCTGTAATGGAAATCAAATTTAATAGAAAATCAATAAATCAATTTTTATCGTTTATTTCATTCCGTATTTGGTTCTTCTGTAACAATAAAATTCAGTTCTAAACCATTTATTAATTGAGGATTATAAGTTTTTTCACATATATTGGTTGACATGGAAGCGTGTGCATCGTTATCTTTTGACGGCTAAAAACTAATTCGATGATACCAAAGGGGTTGACAGAGATCGTGAAGTCAGAAGTCAGACAAGACCATGGCCAACAAAATAAAACAAAAACACGAAACTACAATGAAAACTAATAATAAAGTAACACGATCCCAACAAAAACTAGGATGAGTTCAGGTGTTCCGGAAGGGTTAGCAATTTCTGCTCCATAAGTGTTACCCGTCGTGTTACTCAGTAAACAATACCGGTGTTTAGCCACAGACTTTTCAATTCACAAGTTTTTTATTTACAAAATCGTTTTTTTCCATTATAGGGTACATATTTTTGGCCCTATGCGTGTCTGATGAAGGTAAATCCAGAAAAGCGTTTTACACGCTATTAAAAACCAAAAACATAGTTAGTCCAAGATCCAAGCATAGTTGAAGAAGTACTAAAATCCAAACAAATCGAAATAGGAAGCCGAATACGACGATAGGGTCAACTTCTAAGTGCAATACGTTTCGAAGCCTTTCCGTATTTTCAGTGATTCAGAATTTAAAAAAATGTAGCAAATTTCTGTAAAATATTGTTTGATAAATTTCATGCCAGACAAGTTTGACAACGTGTCTGGTGAATACCAACGGGGACTTCTAGTTCATCAACAGAGGCATCGACCCAGTAGTTTCAAATAGAGTTTTACCAATGTTGTGGATATATGAAATTTAATTATGCTGGATATAGTCTAAAATGGGTGACGAGTTTACGATCTCATCAAACATCGTGTTTTTGACGAATGTGTTTGTGAACGAATACCATACCTTTTTCATGTTTTTTGTATGACGACTTTGTAGATGTGTTGTTTGTGAATAACGTCTCGAAATTTACCGGATTTTTTGTTCAAATGTTCAAGGCTACATTGATGATCTCTTTAATGTTAATGTGTTTTCTTGTTATCTTTATCTTGTTCATAAGAATTATCTTCCCTAAATTATTTTGCTGAAAAAAATAAATAAGCTGGTCATAATTCTATGTATTTACCTAATATTTATAACTAAATTTTGATGGAAAATATCTAAAATATTTTTTCATTTGCGTTTAGAAAAAAATAATATTAAAACTACACCTTCTTTAAAATAAAAAATGGCCCCAACAGGTCTATAACACTCCATTAGCAAGTATGCAATGTCCAAGACTATAATATAAAACAAATCGAGGTCAACAAGACGAAACAAAGGGCAAACTTCAGCACACAAGGTACTACAGTCAAAACCAAAGCTTGAGTAAAGAGTATCTAATGAAAACAAGGACGAGCTCAGGTGATCCGGAAAAGTAAGCAGTTCCTGCTCCACTAGTGGCAGAGATCGTTTTATTCGATGATCAAAACAGTGCACGGGAGTGTTGGGGTGGTCACAATCTGTGATAGTGACAACTGGTATAGGATTGGACAGTAAAGAAATCGTGTTGTTACTGTTACAGTGAAACTGATCCCAGAGGAAAAAAGCTCAAGGCCTTGATGGCCTTTTGGAGACCTCTAGATTTGTAAATTCCTCTGTTTTTCTCGTGGTTGGAGTGCAGTCTCTCT
>JARWCS010329884.1:0-12230 GCA_034783895.1 Geukensia demissa | reverse complement strand
AATTCATTTTCTTATATTAAAAAATCAATTTCTAATATAAGAAAATCATTGAATTTCAGATATAAGAAAATCATTTATTAATATAAGAAATTGATTTTGTAATATAAGAAATTCATTTATTAATATAAGAAATTCATTTATTGATATAAGAAAATGATTTTTTAATATTAGAAAAGATGCATTTTTGTCCACTTTGGCTTGCCATAAATCATTGAGGTTAATTTTAATAGTTTAGATGTTGCAGTTTCATTTATATGTTTTAATAAGAACCTTTAAAATGCATAATTCAGAATATTAAGTATTTTCTAGGTGTAAATTTTGAATAATGATGCAGACTCTCTTTAAAAGTTTGTAAATAAAAAGTATTTTTGAATACAAGAAAATATGTTTGTCAAACAATAAGGTTGATTTTATCATACTGAACATAATACAGTTTCAACTAAATGTTCTACAATGATCCTGATATTCAGATAATTAAATATTATTCACATTCTTACTAACAATCATAGAGTGGTCTGCAACATTTTGTATCAATTTTCATGGTAAAAGATAATATGGGTTAAATATCAAGTAGGCCAAATTCCATCTCCATGTGAAACTACACAGATGTCCCCGTAGGCTTTTAACTAGGGTTGAACATTTCTCCTTATCTCCCAAAATTAACTACAAGTTCCCATATAAAATTAAGATATCTTTCATTCAGCATATGGTGTAATCTCAATTTAAAAAGAGGAAGGGGCTATATTTGTTTTCTTTTACACTGATTATTAGCATGGTCAGATATACAAAGCACTTGTTGACATTTATTTTGTCTGTTTGAAAAGTAGGTCTTACACCAGTGTAGTTGTAATGTTTTTAATTCAATAGTGATGTCACTGGTATATAGTTTGAAAAGAAGGTCTTAAACTAGTGTAGTTGTAATGTTTTTTATTCAATAGTGAAGTCACTGGCATGTAGTTTGAAAAGTAGGTCTTACACTCTTGTAGTTGTAATGTTTTTAATTCATTAGTGAAGTCACTGGCATGTAGCCAAGTATTTGTTCTAATTTTAACACTTCATTGCTTTAAAGGCCAATCAAGGATGTCATATTAAACTGTCAGATATTTATTTCTAATGTTTATTTTATATTTGCAGATACACAATCAGTTTCCACTATCATTTGAGTTTAACCAGTTTTATCTAAAGTTCCTAGCCTACCATTATGTATCCAACAGATTTAGGACATTTATGATGGACAATGAGTTTGAGAGGTTTGAGTCAGGTTGGATACTCGATGAGAAGAAACCATCCAAGTTGGATGAAATGGATGAAGATGGTAGGTTATTTTTAAACAATCACCATTAGGCAACAAAAGCATTTAATTTTATCCCTATCCTTCCATCTGTCATTTTTCTTCATCGATTTCTTGGCTTGTTGTATGTTGGATTGATTTGATATTTGGTCTGAAGCATTATCATGGGGAGTTGTATCGTTTCTCCCCTTTCAGGTCTATATAATTATGCTACTTACTGTTTGTCGAGACTGTGGGCATCCATGTCACGTGAACACATTCTCTCTTTATTTCATAAAAAATTCCAAAGTGTTTTACCTTTATATATCAATTAGACATGAAACATTGTTGAAATTTTGAATAGAGTAGACTATAAGAATGTAAAATGTTTCACTGCTATCAGGCTGATCTGCTTGATATATTTTTGACTTTGCTGTCTATATTGGCACCTTTGTACAATTATTCTTCATTGCAGTGATGTTTCCATTTAAACACCAGTCAAACCCTGGTATGTCAGTATGGGAGTATATAGAGAAACATCACAGAAGGTCTCCAGTCTTCTGTAACTTCATGTACAGCATCCAGGACCAGGAAATGGTTTGTATTGTACAAAATTTAATAATAAACTGCTCACTGTTTCAAGATAAATATTGTACAGAAAGTGGTTATTTTTTCGGTAGTCTTGGGTAAATTTTAACAGAACACATTTCTTAATCTGCTTATTTTGTAATACCATGAAAATGAATATTCAATTTTTTTTTGCCTTATTTTTTTACATAATCTTTTTTGCAAATTTGAAATTAAAAACAAGCAAAACATTGGCAAAATATAGTAATTTTGAGTTATATTGTATGAACATGCTTTAATTTACACAATCCTGGAATGAATAAAAATATTAAAATTAATTCTTCAGAATTTACCCAGCACATCATTTGATCTGCCAATTGACTTCGTCCAAAAGACACAAATACTGTAATCACAACAGCTTTAATTTAATTTAATTTTTCCCCTTCAGTAGGGATACAATGATTGACAAAGATTTATATTGTTGTAGGTGTTACGGCCATACTCCAATCTTGCTAATATGAGAATCTGGGACTATTACATAGCAGAAGATTTAGCTCATGGACCACCATATGAGATGGAAATAGTCCAGAAAGAATTAGCTTTGAATGAGGATGTTACAGCTGAAGGAAATACAAGTTCTAGGAAAATTATCAATATCTGTTTCGACAGCGTTCTTATCCAGGAACCTGAATCATTTAAAGTATTGCTACAGGTGAGAAATGTATGGGATTTACTGAAATATTGGAAACATTTATGGTTTTGATGTACAGGCCTGGATTTTTGTACAAAATCCTAGTTGAGATTGAATTTGAGATGAGAATTTTGATGTTGCTATAGTTGTTGCATAAATGATTGATTGAATGTCGGTTAATGTTCAACATCAAATATTTCATGCATATTCAGGATGAGAGTTACATAAATGTAAGCATACTGAGTTTTGACACAAGTTTAAATCAAGGAATCCTTGCCTTGTCTTATTGTGATATAAGAAAGAGTCATTTTTACAATACAAATACTTTATTGTGCCAAATTAGGGCTCCTTTCCGAGCATTATACATGAACATCATATAATATCATTTTAATTTATACAACAACATTTGTAATTTGATTAAAAGAAAACAAAAATAATTAATTGAAATGAATGAATGCAAAACTATAGTCTACCTTATATAAATAAAGAAATACAAAATTTAATTATTGGAATGAAACATCTTTCCTATTTCAAAACACGTAGTGATAAATTTCAACTACATTTTTACATTCATACGAAAGCAACCATATGAATTGTTCTCTGTTGGACAAATTTAAAAATGAGCAGTTAGTGAATTTACATTATGATTGTAGTAGTTTCAAAGTATATATAACAATACAAGGCAAAACAAAGATTACAGAAATATCTCGGTTCATCTTATTCATTTCATATTAATAATGTACATTAACAATGCCGTCCTGTCAAATAATTAAGTTTGATTTGATTTTCAGGGTTATATTTTAAATGATAATAAAATATTTGTTCAATTTTTCAGGACTTACACCGAGCTCAAACTGATCTTGGTCACTTGCATCAGAAATGGAAATTAATCTGGGACAGATTGGAAGGAGGATCTCATGATGCTGTGAGACAACGTCATGTCTCGGTCTCAACTCAAGCTCTCAGATCTCATGGGAGATCAATTCATAAACGTTCTACGTTAGAAATTTTGGTGAAAGGAAAAATGCTTGGGGAGGCAGCCAAGCGTTTTAGTCAGCCACATCGGTTTGAGAAATTTACATATACAACTCCTGCTTATTGTGATTATTGTTCACAGGTGTTGTGGGGATTTGTCAAAACAGGTACGTTTGATTACAATCTGATAATAAAGTGAAGTTGAAATTTGATATTTAAGTATAGTGAAACCTATCTAAATCACACTCTCTTCAAGGAAAGATTACAGAATCAAACACCATCAAAATACAAGATGAGAAAATCTCAGACGTTAAGTTTCCCATTCCCTTAGTAGGTATGCGTAAATACAATATGTACTATTTCTTTTCTCAAATTGTGTATTTTTACCCCACTGACCTTTGACCCCCATTTTGACATTTTTCTGACTTTTAATTTTTCTGACAAGCATATTCTGAATTTAAATAGAAGACCTTTCCACTATTTACATGAGGTTTTTATGTAATTAAAAATGTGATTAGCCTCTTGCTGCCATACTATAGTTCTCAATCTCTCAAGGGACCAATTAATAAGGTTTCAGAGAAGTAGTCAAATATCGAGGTTTGAACAAATGCAAATGATGATGAATGGAATGATAATGTGATTCAAAGTATGATGTTTAGGCCATTCAAGTTCAAACAACTAACATTTGACTATAATTTAAATTAATAACAAAATAGTATGTTTCAGATCTGACAATATTTTTACATAATTCTTGTTAACAATTTATATTCATTTATGCCTTTAAATGAAATTTTAAGCAGTTTTACATGTTAACAATGGTTTAAATTCATATATATGAATGAATCTTACAGGAATGCATTGTGCTGACTGTGGGTATAACTGCCATGAAAAATGTATGTCTCATGTTCCAAAGAATTGTACAAAGTTAAAGATAGTTGCTGAGTCCAGTAACAGTAGTTCCAATGTTTCCAGAACTGGAGGTTCAGAATCAGGCTCATTGTCTGGAGGTAGGTGAACTTTAAAGATAAAAGCTGAGTCCAATAACAGTAGTACTAATGTGTCCAGAAATGGAGGCTCAGAACCAGGCTCATTTTTGGTATGTAAATGTTGAAGAGGATAATTTATGGTGTGGATCTTTGTCCATTGTTGTAGACCTAGTAACGTTTTTATTATTTAGAATTTTTTTGATGGATCTTGAAGATAATTTTATTTAAAAGAATGAATATGGAATATATTCCAGAAAGATCCAATCCACATCTTACATGTTTGTAACAAATATTCAACATATTCAGAGCAAAATTTAGCGCATGTAAAACTGTTTTCTGGAATGACTGCATCACACAAGCTAGACACCACATTAATTTCTGAAGACAAGTCAAAGTAGATGGTAGAACAGGTAAAAAGTCCAGTTTAATATGGGAGTCATGGTAAGAAAACCACAGGTCATATTTCCGGTCTTTATTTCTAACCTATCATATTCTCCGTTTTGATGCTGCCATAAATGAATGCATCTGTATGGAGGGTTAACTATCTATAATTCACAATTTGTTATTAAGATTTTCTTAATGAAAAAAAAAAATCTTTAAAATGATTTTATCATAGACATCGTAAACATTTGACACATCATAATCTAAAGTTTTCTTCCTATTACAGTCAATTTGGTTTTTATTAGCAGGAACATTAGTAGGACCCCATCCAAGTTATGAAAATTTCACTAGTTCTAACAGTAGTGCTGAACATCGTACACTGGAAGGATATCTGTATAAAAAGGGAGCTTTATTGAAAGGTTGGAAACAGCGATGGTTTGTACTGGATTCCACAAAGCATCAGGTTAGTAGACACCAAAGGGAACTCCTATATACCATAGAAAATCTTGTTAAAACTACCAGAGCTGAAAAATTTCTAACCTGGCATCCTGGGGAAATATTCTCGTTCCATAGATTTCACTACAATATAACCCCAGGTCAGAGCAAGTGACTTCTCCTTTGCGATTGGTCTCATAACACCCACCATATTTGAGAATTGCCCTGGCCCAAGTGACATCATTGTTTACAAATCCATGGCAACAAATATGACGTCTTCCCATTCTTAAAGAAACAAAGACAGAAGTGATGTTTACGTTTTTTTTTTCTGTTTTTACCGTTAACGATAAGAATAAAATATTTTAAGTATCTATAATAATTATCAAGAAATATAGGTGATCTATTGGGATACAAAAATTCAAATAAAACATGTGAACAACAATTCAAAATCGTAACCGGTAATTTAGTGGAGATTCCATCTAAATTCATTTGCCCTTGCCTGAGTCTATATCCAAGAGATCCTGAAGGAAGATCGCTTAGGATATTGACCAGGAACCCAGAATAAGAAATTCCTTGCTCATTTTCTTAAATATGCCTGCTTAATAGTAGTTTTTATACAAGTTGTAAAATTGGTTAATTTTAATTATTAATAGGTTAAAAAGTGGAATTATCATATGTAATAGGATGAGACATATGTCCAGTATTTTAATTTGAGGGAATCAATTATTGGTTTATGTTTTTGTCCATTCAGAGTTCAACAAAATATTAATACATTGATGTACATGAATAACATACAGTTACATACACTCAGACAATACACTTTTCATTGACATAAGTGCATACCTGCCTCTATCCCTATTCCTGGGGGAGCTCTCAAATTGAAAATTGAAATAATAGTATTTTGATTTTTTGTTTATATAAAATGAATAATCTGCACATGAAATAATAACTGTGTCATAAACTATGGAAAAGGTTTATGTAAGAGTGATTTGAGCTTAATTCTTTCAAGGTGAGAAAATCATTGTAAAATTTACATGTTTGCTAGAAATTTGATTTTCCTGCTTTTCTGGTGAAATATCACCCCCTTCAGATAGCTCCAAATTCCAAAATTTTCTCCACAAGACAGATAGCCTTGTACAGACCAATCCATCATTGACAACATCCATAGAAATTATTTTATGCTAGGGGCTTAACCTTGTACATTTGACTTGAAAGTCAGTGAGCTTCATTTTACTGTAGCCATTGCTGAAAGGTTACAATTTTCTATGGCAAATGTAATCTTACTGTGTCCTCCACTTAAGGAAGGTGCTCGTAAATTTGAGTAACATATTTTAATTGTTTATTCACACATCTATATGCAAATGATGGTTTTATGTTTTGGCAGATGAGATATTATGATTCCTCTGATGATCCAGCTTGTAAAGGATACATAGACTTGTTTGATGTCCAGGCAGTCCATCCTATCAAAAATGTGCAGGGCCCGTTGAAAAAGTCAGATGAAAATGCAGCATTTGAGGTTTGTAGCCATGTAATTTTAGATTTTCCTCTGGTGCGATGAAGTTAAAGGTGAATAATAGGCAAGAGACTGGTTTGCCCCTGACTCGGTTTAATATATCTTGTTCAGGTGACACTTCATTTAGTGGAATGTTAAACTGTGAACTAGCATGATAAATATCTGGTTCAGCATGTCAACTAGTTCAAGTCAAGGTTGATTTACTCATTTCCCTTACTTGCTGCTTGATATGAAAAGCAATGTCCAGTCAACTAATCAAACATCAGATGACTTATTCATGTTATATTTGGTGTCAAGCCAAAATGTAAGGGTTGGAGAGGGGCTGGAATATCAAGAATGGGTGTTCAAAATATTTACCTACTAGATAAATGTTATATGCTTTTTATATGACTTATCCAGTGGTTAACTTTCTGTTTGCAAGATAACGGTTTAAACTGAGCTCAACTGTGACAGTCTTAGTGGTTAACTTTTTCCTAGATAAAGCTTTAAACCGAGTTCAGCTGTCCTTCCAACTACTCTATCAATTTGTGCTTTTTCTGTCTATATGTGCTTTTCAACTGAATAACAGCAGAGTTTTCTGGATGGTTTATCATTGTTAAATGTTCAGATGAAATTGGTATAATTCTGCCTGAATGAGTACTAAACTTAAAAGAGAGAATATGGTATATATTCCAGAAAGACAGGATCCACATCTTATATACACTTAAATAAAATATTCAAAAGTCAAATTTAACTCTGTGTAATGGGTTTTTCTGATTTACCTAGGTGCCAAATAAAGGAAGATCAGTAAAACTTTATGAATTTTAGGTTAAACTCATCGACCAAATGGAATATACAGTGTCTGAATGAACATTGATAAGCCAAATATAAAGATGGCACAAATGAATCATCCAATCAGCAAAAAGTTAAAAAATAGATTGGATTAGACTTGACTCTAGAGTTTCAAGTAAAAATGGTCTTTAGAATGGTCTTTAGAAATAGGAGGTAAACTTTGTGAATTCAAGAGTTAAATGTACTTGTAAATGTGTAAACACATGTAATATTGAAAAATTTGCAGTATAAAGTACAGTTAATTCTGACTTAGTTGTATGCAGCCACTTATAATAATGTCACCTTTTCCATTTCTTATTGTTTAACATTTTATTATACTGGATCTCTATCTAAAGGTCACCTGTCTCAAATGGTCACATTTTATTTGTCCAGAAGGTGATCTCTTTATACAAGTTTGACTGTACATAACAAAACTACTCTTATCTTATTTTGTAATTTTTGGCTGTTAAAATAAAACTACTTATTCTATGTTTTTCTTCCTTTGCAGTTGAAAACCAATAAAAGACTGTACCATTTTTATGCCAGTGATGCCAAGACTGCTCAAGAATGGATAGACAAAATCCACAGTTTTATATGAAGTCAATTTTAGGTGTCATTTTATCTGTGCAGCTTTTTTTTAAATAACGAGACAATTTTTATACTAGACAAAATATGGTTTGTGCATTTTAAAATGTGATGTTCAGCATGTTAGTGAGGATGGAATTCAAAAACAGTGGAATTTTAACAAGCTTGTGCTGATCATAAACATCTATAACTAGTGAAGAAACCTTACAAAAGGCCATAATGGCAAAAGAAATTGTAGGGATAAATAGAATTTTGAAACAAACACCTGTTTTCAATTTCAGATATTGGAACAGACACCAACTTTTAGAAATGTACTCACAACCAACATGAGTTTGTTGTCGTTTTCACAAAATATGAAGCATACTTTAATAGTAACAGATATTTTGGATTTGCATTATTGCAAATCTACATGTATAAAAAGAATCACTTGTTGTTCTTTTCAAAAAATTGAAATGAGCACATCATGTTTTTTCACAAAGACTTGAACATTAGTTAATACATGTATGTCAGAGGTGGGTTATTTCAGGTTCAGTTGACAATCATTAAACCTGTAGTAATAATATCATTAGCAACACTCCATGGGGATTTTTAATATTGTATCATCATAAGATTTTACATTAAAGTCAAAATTTAGAAATGTTACATGTATTCATTTATAATGATTAGCAAGCATTTCGTTTTAATGGAAATATTTGATTATTACCTGTTAGCAATTTTTATTTGAGAATTACTTTTCATTGTATGCATTTTAATGAGGTTAAATCTCGACTTTTTTAAAAGATCTTTGTAAGATATGCAAATTAGTTGTGCTGACATGTGTAAAGTGTGAATTTTACATTTGCCACTGTGGTACTTAATTTTTGTTGAGTTTTGTTATGCTATGAGATACTGCTTGACTTTTAGACTTTTCTCCTAGTCACCCGTGTTCACAGAAGGTAGTCGGTTATTGATTGTTTGTATAAAAATCTGAAAATGTTAACAACAAAATAAATTTAAATCATAGATCTTCTATTTTATGTTGATTTCTTGGACTTTTTAATGTCTAGGATACTAGGTGGTAGTGGGGTCACTTTTTTAGGATTTTAGGAAGACTAGGCAATTTTTATTTGTACTTTAATAAGTAAGAAAGAAGTCAGATTATTTAAAGAGATTTCTGGTATACAACTGAGCTTAGAATATCAAAATTCAAAGTGAAATATTCGTTTGAGAATAAAGCAAACATCTGAAAGTGATTTAGAAGATTTTTCATTATATGCAAATGAGCAGTAGACATTTATTACAATATAAATTTCTATCAACATGATAAGTACATCTTTCTTCCTAACATTCAGATTTAAGAAGTTAAAGTTTAAAGTGAAATGTTTTTATCCCTTGTTTTTCATTTATAATGTTTTCTTATCTTGCCATTAAAATTCAAAAGAATGGAAACAGATCAGCAGTTCGAATTTTATCATATTTTACTTTAGGACTGCAGTGCTTGTATATTTTAGTCAATTTTAAGGTGATGGAAGTATGGGTTATGTTTATAAGCAGAATTTTTGTTACACAAGAACAAAGAGGAATTTTTTTACTTACTATCACAGAATTTGCCAGATTTCAGTGTTCATCATATACATTACATAGATGGGTATTTTTTAAATTTTTTTTTACATTTTTCTTATAGTTACCTAAAAAAGAAGAGGACATGTCTTAACCTTTGTGCCAATTTTTGCCTAGAAATGCCTAGTCTTAGTTTTCTAAGCATCACTTAGAATTTATCTTTCCATGATTTAACTCATTTTTATAAAATATAGAATAGTATTCATGTGTGCACATGTAGGACAGTTTATCATTTATATTTAGGATCTTTGTAATATGTCTGCTCATGGAATATCAGTTTTTGTGATTTTTCGTTCTTCTTATTTTCGGTCTTTCTTGCAGAATCTAGTTCCATAATGTCTGTTTTTGTGGCTGCTTTATTCTACACTGATTTCGATGTGACAAAACTTGATATTTCGTGAGTAACACAAATCAGAGATTCACAACTTAGTTCACTGTATGTAGTAAATTCTTGCATGACATTCTAACAAACAACTTTGTAGAAATACTGTATTTCTCACAGTTATATCATAGGAATTATGCAACTATATTTGTTTTTATTTTTGCATAATACATTGTTTAGTTTAATACCGTGCAATATGACTAGCAATATGACCAGTCCCTATATAACCTCAGCACACATGTATTTTAAATTGGTTACCTGTAGTTTAACCTCGCATTGTTATGCCCTAGAATGGAATTTGTCTCACAAATGTAAAAATGAAGTCAGGAGATCGTAGAAGACTAGGTTGATTAAGGTTTATTCTGATAGATATTGTTTTGATCAAAAGATCTGTTCAATTTAACCATGACATTTTTCATGAGATTTAACCAGTCATTATTTCACATCTCATTTGTAATATATCTACATATATAAAGGTATACCCAAACCTAAGCTGATCTTTAGTGTGTAAATTAACACTGTAGACCCAGTGATATCTGGTTTGGTGAAAAGTCACTGTAATGCTGATTTTAGCTTTTGAGTTACTACACACTTTTTCAGTTAAAAATGTAAAAATGACATTGAATGTTTTTTCAGTTTGGTTTTTAAAAATTGCATTCAGTGACTTGATTTATCAGATTGATTCTGCTGTTGGCTGACATTTTACATCATCCAATTATATACTTCTGTCTGGTTCCTTTTATTACCCTGTTGACCTTATTTAAACTTTTAGATTTGGTTAATGTGTTTAATAGTTATTTGTACAGAACACTGTAACCTATCACCTAATAGGTCATTCCTGACTTTAAGATTTGACTCGCACCCTACATGATAAGGTTTGTAAGTTACCTACCCAAGGTTGGTGGTTCTCTTAAGGAAACCAGTAAAACTGAATGCTGCTATATGACTGAAATATTGTTGAAAGTGGTGCTAAACCCCAATCGAACAAACAAATTAATTGTTAGTTTTCCACAAAGTCAGCATTACATTGATAAAACCAAAAAGAACTGGGCGTTTATAACTACCTCTACTAATATCTTAATAATGAAATGTAAGTTTTCTCAGCCCATGATCAATTCTTACAATTTTTGCTAAATTGTTATTTCTTTTAATGCTTTAGTGTCTTCAAGAGAAAAATTTGTTTTATTCTTCGTAAAATATTTTTGTTTAGGTTACCTAAGTTTGAACGCCTACTCTATATATGAATATTTTAAACTTTTTACATACTGTAAATTCAGAAATTAATTCATTCTTTTTATTATTGCCAATATTGCGACTGGGTGATAATTGCAAATATAAGAACCTGCATTCTTTTATCTGTTAATTATATTTGTAGATAGGTGATCACATTAATTTTTCTTGCATTTTGGAGTGAAGTTTTCAAAATTGCTAAGTAAATGAAAAAATAATTTCTGAATTTACAGAAATGGATGTAGGAAAAAATCTGTAAAATATTTATGAATTTGCATTTAAAAAAAAATTAATTGGAACTTTTTTTCAAATTTTGAATAAAAAACTGATGTTGTTGAATGTCTATGTAGAAACATTTTTGTTCTTCTTTCGACTGATAAATATCTCTATTGAAGAGCATTTTAATGCACTTAGAACATGTAGAATAACAAAATCAATTTTTAATTGGTAGTCTACTTCATTTCTGTATTTATAGCTTTTTTCCATATTTGGAATGAAAAACTAATGGTGTTGAATGTCTATTTAGAGACATTTAGATGTTCTTTGTCCCATTGAACAATATCCCTATTAAAGAACAATTTAGTGTTATATACTCTGTATTCATTACATGTTCATTATTATTTATTTATTTGTTAAATCCATGGTTATTGTGTTGTTGCTTTGTGAAGTTACAGTTGTTTTTGTTGCCGTCAGTTAGTTGGGTCTGCAGACTTAAAACAAAATCTTTTATTAAAACTAATGGTTTAGCTGAAAATTGTTCAAAAAAATAATATTGGTAAATTTGTTTTTATTTTATTATTATAAAT
>JARWCS010329874.1:0-12231 GCA_034783895.1 Geukensia demissa | reverse complement strand
CAAAAACCAGGGTGAGTTCAGATGCTCCGGAAGGGTAAGCAACTCCTGCTCCACTAGTGGCACCCGTCGTGTTACTCTTATCTAGTGTCAACTTATTTTTGTATTACGGGTAGCAGGTCGATTACTATTTAATACACTGATAACATATGGATCAACCAATTCGTGATGGCGGCCATAAAAAAAATTAAGTAATCTTGTATTTTAACGGAAAATAAAACCAACCTGCAATTCTAGGATTGGTCCGTCGTGGTTGTAAATGCCACTTTAGATGAAGGGTGCTCGAATTATACCTGTTATCGTTTTCAATTAATGCCGTTAAAAACTGATAAATAATCGCGTTATATTGTTTTCTTTTTTATAGCTACCAATTACAGGAAAACAGCTAAATTATGTAGCAGTAATAGCAGGCGGCACTGGTGGAGTCATAGGAATTTGTGGTTTGATCATCGCTTTTGTCATTAAATTCCGCAGGTATGGATATTTATTTGAAATGGAAAGTTTGTATTTGAGTCTTTCTAATTGTTGTGCCAGTGTATTCTGATTTATATTAGCTATATCTGGATCTCGGACTTCCCCTGATTTTTTTTCTAATACTGATTGACTGTAAGGGGATGAGAAGTTACTCATTGAAATGTACGTAGAGCATACTCTACTGTAAACCAACATTCTTTAGCGTGCTATAAACGTTCGCGATTTTCGCGGTAGTCTTACAAATAGCGAAAGTTCATACCCGCAAAATAGTCGACTAGTTTACAGCAAAAATTGATAAAAAGCTTATGTCGGACGATAATTACCGGAAGAGCAGTCCTTAATCGACACTGTATAGGAGAAATTAACAACTTTACTCTATGCTGATGCCTGTACATTCAACTCTATTTTTTACTATTTAGGAAAATAAATTTGATTTTTAACAACATTTTGAATACTGCATACGCATTTTTAAAATGCTCACGATATGTGACCTATTATGCTAGATTGCGTCATAAGGTTGCCTTTATTTGTTTATTATTTCATGCTTAAAAACTAACCCCTGATTAATTATACCGAATTGCTTAGACTGGTTAAAATCATCTAGATTTGGTCATGTAATCAATTTCGGATTATGGACTTGACAACTTCTGGAATACACATGCTTGTTTTATAACGAATATCAATTTTTGGGGGAATTTCAATTTCAGACACAATAGTACTTTATCATCAAAACGCGAAAATAAATAGCCGCGAAAAAAGTTGGTTTACAGTAATTCCCCGAGTTTATTCAACATTCGTATCTTTGTATTTTGAAACCACTAGATGAATGCTCTTGTTGTGGACCATAGGTCCCCACAGTTATTTACCAGCTCAGTTTTTCAAACTTGGCTGACATGAAATTAATCAAATAATGTTATAAATAAATTTTCTGCATTTGTTTAAATTCTAAAGCATTTAGAATACGCAGAGGCTTCGAAACGTATTGCACTAAGTAGTTGTACGTGCCTTCGGATTAGACTTCATATTCAGATTTGTTTGGATTTGAGTACATCTGTTTCCTTTTTGGATCTCACACTTACTATGTATTGTTTCAAATGTTTCCGATGAGAGGTTACTTCTGTTATGTACATTATAGTGTACAAAAGTTTCTCGTGTTTTTTTCTACATCTGTAAACTTTATTTAAAAGGTATTTTTTTAAACAATACCTCGAGCGAGTCTAAACATTCAAGTCATGCTCTAAATTCGTTTTATACATACTGTTTTTTTATTTCTGTAGGGGCTGACAGAAATATTGTGTAGATTATATTGTATATACCTGATAACTACCAAAACCATCAAAACTTAAAACCATTTATTTATCTATTTGTTTACCTTCCAAACTTTCATGCTATCTTTTCTTGCAAATTGTATTGTTGCTCATTTTAGACGCAAACCAAAACCAGAAAATCCATACGAAGATTCCCATTTTAAAGATACAGACATGGATATAGTTTACAGTATGTATTTGTGTTCCATGCGTTATTTATCATCGAAATTTGTTGTTGTATTATATTATGCATTTCGAGTGTAAATCAATATTTTCGAATCCTGCAAAAATTTATAACTTTGAAAATAATAATCTTCGCGGTTTATTAATTTTCGCTAACTTTGCGGTCACATTTTTTCACACAATTCCGAAAAATATCTACATATGAAAGCAGTGATCGCGAAAAATTGAACCCGTAAACATTTTTGGCTGAATAAATTGGCGAAAATTGCAATCCGCGAACATTTATACTTTAGCAGCATTAAGCAGTAAATTGGTAAGCTTTTAAACCACATTTAACGGATTGTTTGGGCTTTCCCCATAATGCAAAGTGTTTGTTTGGTAGAAAAGTTTTAGTGTTCGGAGATTACAAAAATTAGTGCACCTTTAATATACAGAACAAAATGAAGCTACATATACCAATACGATAAATAAAAAAAACGAAAAGATCATCTAGTACATAAAGATTGACCTTAGAAACTGTTATAAAGAGCAGAAATAACATAGAAAGGAGGAAAACATTGACAGATCAGTCAAGATGAATTAGGTCTATAGACACGACAAATAACAAATATGGACGAAACACATCATAGAAAACTAAAAACCGACCATAAAATTGGATCTCATGAAAGGGGCAGGAAAGCGCAGGGTTTCATGAATATATGTAGTTCTTAACTATTTATTGGCGTTTGGCGTATTGTTTATTTTACAGCTGCTAATTTTATTATTTGATAAATAGAAATACTTTTTGTTTCTATAGTTGCATGATCGGCGATTATATCAAATATACATAAGAATCAAGATTAAAAATCCAAAATTAAATCAGGGAACGTATCAGACCGACTTATATAGTAAACGAGCAAACATCTGATGTAGACTTTAAATGGTGTATACATACTGCAAACAAGATCAGCCTCGCATAAAATGTGTGAAGAAAAAGAATGACAACAATCATTCCTAAAAACCCTCACAATTTTTTATCTAACATCGGCAACTGCTGTAAGAGACCTTGTTCTCATCTGGCCAACTTTAGTTCAATACCTTTAAGGACATTATTTAGTGAAATTCCTGCAATATCTTGGATCAAGACATGAAATTTTACAATTTTGTCCTATTAATTTGTTCTGGTTGCATAAACATGTCAGAGCTTGCAATTTATTGTTCGAATTTTGACGAAGGATTGCTGTTGATATCCATAAAAAATATCTGAATTTTTTACACGTTTTTTCTTGTTTCTTTGTTGTAGCATCTACAACGTCCTCAAACCCATCTTTTAATATTTACGAAGAATTGCCAGAATCACCACCTGTAGGAAGAATAAAATCAGTCGGAAAAAAGAAAACATAAAAAAGTCCGGATAATTCTCGAAAACAAGTGTGTTTGTTAATGGTTAGACAAAAACTTGCCAGTATGTACTTATTAAAAATCGCTTTGATGTTTCCAAATGTTAGACAAGTTTTAATTGTAAAATTGTTCAAGATAAGTATGGTAATTAATATCATAATATTTTGTAAAATCACTTTACAAAATGTGAACAGAGACTATTCCATCAAGATTCATGTAGGGTTATCGTTATTGTTGACTATCATCTATTATTTGTTCGAATATAACAAAGAAATCGTGGAGTCGGAAGATAGACAAGACCATGACCATCAAAATGAAACGGAAGACAAACATAGAACAAACAACATTACATTGAAAACAGTTACTAAAGCTGAAGAAACACGAACCCTACAAAAACCAGTGTGAGTTCAGGTGCACAGGAAGGGTTATTACTATAGCCCCACTAGTGGCACCCGTTCTGTTACTCCGTAGTCAAAGCCGGTTTATAGTCACAATCGATGTTAGTCACAACCGGTATAGAAACGGATAATTATAATGTAAATTTCATGTCAGTAACTATATATGGTTAAGAGGAATTTCATTTTTGATTTGAATTAAAACAGATAACGTTAATAAATGTCAATTCTTTTTTGAATAGATGTAATGCTACTTGCAAATGTCTAACGTATTACAGATTACAAGTATATTAGAGGTATTTTGACCCATTTTATTTCTTATACCATTTAAACCTAACCTCATTCTTATGCTGAACTATTCCCGAGATGGGAAATGGACAATCGAGCGGCTTTCTATAGAGACGGAAATCGCAAACAATACCAGAACACTTTTGTTCACCCACCAATGAGATTTTTATTTATTTTTCAAGTTATGTGTGGATCTTATTTTGTTTTGTTCTTGTTTTCTTGTCTATCGTTCATCGTTTCTTCTTTTGTCTGAAAGCTTCGGTTATCTCTTATTTTATTAGCTCTTATTTTTAAATGGTTTAAACCCCAAGAATTTTGGTATAGTAAATATGTAAGAGTAGTTGTCATTGCCGTCGGATTTGGCTTCCCATTTTGGTTGCTATGATTTGATTGCTTCTTTTGTTACGTTTGGATCTTTGACTTCCTGTTTCAGTTCTAAAGCTACTGATGAGAGGTTACTCATTACAATGTACATATTTATTAAATGTCCCAATTTTTAAACATTGGTAATTTTGTATTATAAAGCAAAAACTGCGTTTGTATATATACCGATGAGGTCCAATGTTGTCCATTTTGGACGATTGATCGACACCATAGTAACAGGCTTTACCCTTAAGACAAACACAATTTATATCACTTTATTTCTATTCATCTAGTGGGCTTCCTATGGATTTGCCTTGTAATAGATGTTTGCTGTTTTTTGATAAAATAATTGCTAGCAGCAGTCGTTTAGAATTTACCTACTTCAAAGTAACAACACTTAATAGTGAAGACCTTGAGAGGAAAAAAAAGTTTTAAAAGTCATTAGTTTGTGTGTTCATACGGTTCGTTGATGGAAATTTGGATGGAGTATTGACACAAATTAATAAACCTTGACTAAACCTTTGTAAGGAACAATATACTGTTAAATGTTGTCTTGTATACAATTTAAGTTAAATATTAGAAATTGACAGTATGGGCGGGATAAGAACAAAACTTTACGAAAAGAGAGAAGGCTTTGATTGTCCCATTGTAAACTTTCCGTTCATGTCTAGCAGCATTCCAGCCGCACCTGCATACGGAGTGCAAATTTCACAGTTAAGATGCTCTTCCAGGGCTTTTTAAGTTTAAAAATATTTAATTTGCTTAAAAAGAAACAAAATGGATTGGACACAAGTAAAATCATACTTATGAAAGTCCTCTCCATTCAAACAATATAAACATTAGTTATGAGGATCTGCGTAATTAAACATATATACATATTTCATATACCGAACAAAAGGAAGATAAAGAGAAGGATTAAGAATGTGTGTGCGGAACTACCAATTTTTAAATGTAAAATTACTTTTCTTTTGGATTTGTCAATAAATTCAAAAACGTATTTGAAAATTAATTCGTTCTATTCAAACGCGAGATCATTATTACCGCATGTCAGTAGTTTAAGCAAACAAGCATCGGGTAACTAGTTCAGGTTATTTAGCAAGTTTTATCTAATATCAGCATACGAATTACATTCAAAGAAGAAATTGTGTGAATTAGCGATATCAAAACGACAATGACAGGATTGGCTAGATACTATTTTTATATTATATCGATCATAATTCAAGAAAGACGCACCACATCTGAATTGCGTCAATATAATACAATGTATTTAGCTTTCTAGGACCCTATGCATAGTATTTTGGAACATAGGTAACCCGAGGGCTTGTGTTTCCTATCGAGATTTAATTGATAGAGAGTTGCAGCTGGCAAAAAAGCTATAAAGCCAGGGGTCTCTCAGGGAATGATTAGAGTCACTACTACTGAAATATTTGTGTCGTCATCATGATTTGGTTGAACATAACGAAATATTCATTTCATAAATGACATCGGATATCTCCCCACTGTCGTGACTACAAATCCGTTCATTTACCGGTTGTGACTGACATCGATTTTGGCTATACACCGGCTTTGTGCACTGAGTAACACGACGGGTGTCACAAGTGGAGCAGGAGTTGCTGACCCTTCCGGCGAACCTGAACTCCACTTGGTTTTTGTAGGATTCATGTTACTCCAGCTTTAGTTTTCAGTGTAGTGTTTTGTTTTCTATTTTTGTTTTTCGTTTCATTTATTAGTTGGCCATGGTCTTGTCTGTCTTCTGACTTAAAGATTTTTGTCTGTCCCTTTGGTATCTTCGAATTCCTTTTGTCTTTATATCATTACGTTGATGCAGCATGACTCCTTTTTGTTTTAAAATTAATACCATGTACTGACCTTTCAAAGTTTTAAAAATGTTTGTTGAACCAGACTTGGATGTTTATTTTTTTTAAAAAATTTATGTTGTTCAATATTATCAAACTTTATTGTTTAATAAAACGAGGGGATATATTTAGAACAAGGTGCCATATCTCATTTATGTTGTCTTGTCTATATAAATGCCTCTAAATTAAGTCATTTATTCTTCATTAAATATTTACAAATATTAAGGACAAATCAGTCATAAGTAACACAAATGAACATGTTGCATATACACCTACAACGCAATCAAACAGTTTTCTTTTCAACTTCTCATCTATTTTGATGAAATGTGATTGTCCATAAATGAACACAATAAAAAATTCTCTATTTAAATTGAAAACAGAGTAATAAAAAGATTTTTGTTTATTGCATTTTAATCTTGAATCCCACAAAATTATCAAAAAATGTAGAATATCTTATCACAATCTTATAATAAAACGGAGCAGATACAAAAGATTTCTCTGGAATTACGTTTATGCAACTTTTGCAATCAAAACAAAGTTGATGATGAAATTCGTTTCATTTTACAATGCGATCAAAAAAAAAAGAAATTTTACAGGGACACGCTTCTTTCAGACTTAAATCTTGATAGACAAGTTTCTGATCCTCAACATTTTACAAAAAAATACCTTGTTCGACAAATGATAAGCTGATTCGGAGTCTTGACTCCTGTATTAAACAATCATTTGAACTGAAGGCTAAGGACAGGAAACACATAAATTTTATCATGTTGATATTTGTATATGTTTGTTCTCATTGTATTATATTTTTTATGTCACTAATCAATTGCATCTTGATTTATATGACAAAATGACAAAAAAACCATATATTTAAAGTATTGGATATCAAAGTTATGAATTTATTCTTACAAGCAGTGTTTCATCTCATAATATTCGTGTTCTATATCTTGCAGCATTTAACTTAAATTTTGAAAACTAAAAAAAGTCAAAGAGTGCGACACCAGTTATGCAAGAATTGGCGCCAATTAAAGTTTTATACTTTTAATAACTATAAACATTTCATAGACAGTTGAATTATCTTTTATTAACAATAAAACATTTGGGATTTCTTCCCATTATTCAACAATCCCACGTGCTCTATACAACTCAGAAATGAAATGTTTCATACCCAGTAGTTTATTCACAAAGAACGGAGACCGAAACAATTTGGTCTTATCATTACTTCAATAGTTACTTCGATAGGTTTCAATTGTGCTACTGGACACCGGCGCAGTCTGCAGGGTTCGACCCACATAGCTGACCCAGCGCAACCCCAGGTTGCGGATAGGGGAGGCCCTCTCGTTGCGGGGGTGTCCAGGTTATAATACAGAAAACTTAGCCTTGGACCATAGTGGGTGACGTGATTGGAGAATGCCACGATCCTTGCACGTAAAAGATCCTTTTGTAGTTTTCGAAAAATAGACGGCTAATGCCGCTACAAAAAGCTAAATTTTCCGCCCCAACCCATCACTCCCTTTTTCCAGTGGCAGTCAAAAACCGTTGCCCTATTGTGTCTCATATCACTCCCTTTACGATGTTGATAATTGTTGAATTTGTTTTCGTCCTGAATATGCATGAAATATTTGCCACTGGACGTTAAGCAACCAACAATCAATCAATCAATCCAATTGTGCTATTCACCTTGCCAAATTGCTTCGTCACTCATTTAATGTACAATTTCTGTAAATGTTTCTACATTTGGGAAACTAGTCCAAGCATTTAATTCTAATTTCCACATGTGATGTTCCTGTCCTGAGCAACATAAAATTTGTAACCTCAAAATAGGCATTTAAGGAGGTTTGGGTGTATTCCACCATCTTTTATCGCAAACTGATGGTATTGACTTTTTTAATAATTGCAAACAATATTTTTAGAAAGAAAAAACTTTTAAAATACTTGTACAAAATTAGAATTGAATAAAATGTTGTTATTCTTTATCTTATGACATATTCATTTTACGCAACTGCAGAGGATAAATAGATTTTTAATGTTTACCGAATTTTACGTTGACAGAGTAGGTACCTCCAATGACTTTATTTTATAAAGGATTGCACTATAGTATTATAGATTTTTTAAGTAGCAAGAAAACGAGATCGCTGATCCTTCTTTTTCTTGTTATTTTCTGATAATACATGATAAAAGCTACCTTTTCCTATTTTGGTTTAGAATTCTATCGTTTTATGTACTCTATATTGAGAAAAATGTAGTTTTTCCCCATATAATCAACAGAAAATAGAGAAATTTGCACAAGCGAGTTCCGTGACAGAGACATTCGATTCTTTTTTTTGAACAGCATAATATAGGTTATCCTTTGATACAGTATAAACAATTCTATTGATTTTTATTTAGACACCGAAACCTCCTAAATGAAGACTTAATAAAGAACTTTATGAAAAACAAGACGACTGCTTTCAATACATGGGCATCCTCTTTCCAGTTGCAGCACACGACGCTTACTTTTCACAGCCTTTTCACGAGATTGTATTCATAAATATTATTTTCAGTAATGAGGACATATTAATGTGTTAATTGATTTATTGATTATTGATTGCTGCTTTACGTCCAGAGGGCAATATTTCAGCAATATTTATGTTGGGGCAATATTTCAGCCACAATTAGGTTGGGGCAATATTTTAGCCATATTTAGGTTGGGGCAATATTTCAGCCATATTTATGTTGGGGCAATACTTCAGCCACATTCAAGAAAACCTTTTACACGGCCTTCAACAATGAACCTGAAAATACCATAACGGAAGCTGTTAAAGGCCCCGAAATACAAAATGTGAAACTATTTATTAAACACGACAATCACCCTAATCTATTGAAAGTCCGGTATAGAATACCCATGCGAGAGATCAAAAGTGCATAATCCACTGAAAGAAGACAAATTTGAAACAAACTAAAAGAGCCAACGTAAACAAAAAGAAAAAAAAGCTTGGAATCCACTAACTCCTCTCCAAAACAGGAGCGTGATCAGGTGCTCATGAAGGGTAAGCATCCCCTGTCCTGTGCGCAACACCAATCGTAGAGTCATTAATGTCAAAATCAGTGTCAAATCAGGATGTCCATTTGTGTCAAATCCGGACGGAATCGCAAGAACTCCTATATAAACAGGAGTGGGATAAGGTGTCTCGAAATGTAAGCATCGCCTGTCTTGCGCGAAACACCCTTCGTGAAATCCTTAATCTCAAATCCGGGTTAACGTCAATCCGAGAAGAGGTCAACTTATTTTTATATTACCGGTAGCAGTTCCAGGTCAAAAATGGTAAACAAATAACAATAAATGACTTAAACAACTAAACAACGACAACCACTAGACTAAGGCAAGTAGTTTTCCAAAGTATAGCATTGGCTCAGTAACTCTTTATTGATTAATAAAAAAATAACTTCTGTAAAAGCATTCCTTTCGGTTAGTAATATTATTCAATCATATGTCAAGTAATGTCTATATATATTATTGATGAATGTCACAATTTTTAGACGCCTTTTAAAAAAATGAAATCGATAATTTGTAGAGAATAAAATGTACTAATATATACATCAACATATTCTAATAAAGAATTTATCCAAACCACCGGTCATAATATTCACTTCAAAAGAGTAAAGAATATTTAAATGGTATTTCTCTGCACCATCCTCAAAACATTAGTATGTGATCAAACATACAATCTTACTTTACTAGTCGGAAGACCGTCACGTTGTGCAAATGAAACGTAAAACATGAATTATACTGAGGACAATAATAATACACCAATCTTGATATAATTTTAAGATTAAAGCTCAAAGTCATTTTTAACTTTAGTAAGTAAACATAATTCTGTTGTTCGACAAAGCAAACATGCCTCTCTGGAACATTAGTTGGCTTATATTTGACATGATTACTTAGTTTTACTTTTATAAAAATAGTTACTTTAAACTTTAAAAAAATCAATAACGGTATTTGTATCCTTCTTTTTAAGATCTATATTTTCTTGTGGTTGGCGTGCAGTCTATCTGACATTTACCACATATTTTTTCATTTTCATATTGAAAGATTTACGGTAAATAAGAAATATTTTACTATAAAGGCTGACCTCAACTATTTTGACACTTGTATTTTGTTACAGTGTGTACTTAATCTTGTCGTTAGTAAAAAAAAAATTAATGTTACACGTATACGGCTACAAATGTTCAAATCATTATTTAATAACAAGATTGATAGATGTCATTAGCCGAACGATTATTATTTTGAAAATAAAAGCGTTCAAATGTGTTTTATCCATTATATAAAAAGCAAACTTCCGATTATAAAGTACGTAACAGCAGATATCGATCGCCAAAATACGTATTTCAGTCCGAAAAGTCTATACATTGCTCAATCGTAAATATACAAATATTTGCATAAATACAAGAATTCAACATAAGTTTTTGTTAGCTTTTTATAATATATTCATTGTTTCTTTAAACTTCTGTATTTGGAGAGCCTCAGAACCCTTAATAATATGATATTTTAGATGTGCCATGATTGTCCATTAGACAACAATCAACCAAATGACAATCGTATTTAAACTTCTGCAGGTCTCGTCAATAATAAAACGGAGTCTTTACAATAACAGAAGCTGTAAAAGGTCCCCGAATACAAAATATGAAACTATTCACAAAACAACGACAATCACTGGAGTAAAAGTTCCTGGCTTGGGACATGTACACTAAGTATGTGGCGGGGATTAAACCTGTTTATGAGCGCTCAACCTTCCCCCAACCTGGGACAATGGTTTGAGAAAACAGCAATAAAAACACACTGAGATGGATTTAACATTTAAGATCGATACTGAAAACCAGCAACAAAATACAATTAAAACTAATACAAGATATTTTTAATAAAAGATACAACAAAACTATCAAACTCGCGCAGTTGCTGGTCTGCTGGTTCAGAATTCTCAAACAAAGTTTCCTTTACTACGGTGTCAATTTAGGCAGGTCCGATTGGATTTAGTGCTTAAATCTCATTAGAAGTCAAAGAAAACATGTATTGTGCAAATGTCAATATAAAAATATATAAACAGGAAGGATAAATGATATAACAAATATTAAGCTGTTAAGTACCGTATTAAGTAATATACAAGACAGTATCAATAAAAACCACATTTAAAGAATAAATAATAAATGCTGTGACGATATATTACAGATAAGTTTATTAAGCTGAATTTTAAAACCATGTGGATTGATTTTAAATTTCCGAGCTTTATTTACCACCACTCCGTAAAAAATTAGAATGTGATATTTCGTATTTTTTAAGGTGCTTGAAAGTATATCCAAATTTTCATACCAAATCTTTATATTTATGAAAGAACTTAGTTAATGTTTGAATCAATTTGTGGTAACGAAAACCTTTCTTAATGATTTGTCAGTTATACTGAAATAGCGTTAATCAAATGTGAAATTTCGCTACAAATACAGGCATAACGAACAAGCTTTGATGTATATACACCGTAGAAAAGAGTTAAAGTTACGTCCCGGTCAAGGAAGGAACAATTACGAATGAGAAATCGCCCCTCATGTCGAAAAAGGTTGGTGGACATTTTACCTCGAGAAATATACACATCTATGACAATTTTAGTATATGTACATATTTTACCAAGATAATGGCAATACATGATTCTATGAAGAAAAACGATAATAAAGATCAATACTTTGAAACTGAAATTAGAAGAGAAAACCATGGGGTAATTTTGATAAAATTTCTGAACTCTAGAAGAAATTTCTAATGTATTGCTTTAACCAACAATTCGCATCATCATAAATTACAACTAGGCATTGTACACCTCTAGTTTGATAGCAATTGAATGGAAAAGTGACTTAAGGATGTTCGCTACTCAATTTGAAAATAAATAGTTTTTTAAAAGACTGTCATAAATATGTAGTGCTTTACACTAAAAGATAAAAGACCAGAAAAAAATTATGGGTCAATGT
>JARWCS010329863.1:0-12232 GCA_034783895.1 Geukensia demissa | reverse complement strand
ACTTTTCATACCTTAAACAATAGAATTCAACATTTTTGCAAAATATGTGAAATTCTTTTAAAACATTGTGAAATAAACCTAACTGATGCTTAGAATATGTCTAAAAATTAAAATTGGAACTTTCTTAATTTTTAATTTTTGAAGTATATGCAAATTTAGGATACATTTCCGTTTTTGGTAGTGTTGTTGACTGTTTAACAGCTTGCTTATGGTGTGGGTAAACTTTTAGTTGACGCTCATAGTAAATCCTACTATATCTCCTATCTATACATATAAACGTTTGTAAACATGCTTAACCAGATATTTTTTCTAGTTCTCGATGGTTTCGCATACCATGCTAAACGTATAATCACGAGGCACTTTTACAATAGAGCATACTGCGCTAACCAATTCATAAATATTTATGAGCGAGTCTCAACTAGAATATTATGAACATTTATCGAACAAACTTCAGCGGCAGAATGTGGTTTTATCCTATATATCCATTGCATTGGCTGCTGTCATTGACTAAATCCTTCACTACATTTTTAATTCAACTACCAAACAAATCAAAACATTTTACAAACTCAAAGCCTGAAATAGAGGGGTATTTTGCTTAGAATATTATTATCCAACTTCCCACTCATACATATGCAACGCTTAATATTTTGTAACATGGATTTTGATGGGTCGGGCCTGGGCTTAACCCATATTTACTCAAATATAAAATCATGAGTCGACATTGGCAATTTATTTTAATCAGAACATCTTTATAATTTGCAGTTTTGTTATAAATTATGCTAAGAAAATTCTCCACTCGGCGATAACAACATCTAGATTTAAAATACAATTATTAATTAAGTTTCACTATTTATATTTTGTTGTCATGTAAAGTATATGAGCGTCATTAACATAATAATTATGAAACATTAATTATATTGTTTTGTAACACCTGAAGGACATTTATACATATATTTATATTCTAGCCTACTATAAGCGAGAAAACATTAAATAAGAAAGATGATAATCATGGACATCTACACTATAGTGAATTACCACTGAAGTCCCTTACGTTTTAATGTTTTAAAAAATTCTTAAAGGGTTCTGTATATTTCTAATTATACTCACTGAAGAAAAAGTTAGGGTTTGGGTTAGTTACTTTAGTTTGTTTCGAATTTCTTATAAATAATTTTTATTTTTATTTACTTATTTAATCATTTAAACAATATCCAGAAAATTCTAAAATTTCATTTTTTTTCCATTATCATTATTTTTGCTAACTTAACTTTGTCGGAATGGTTTTTTTTTAAAATAAAAAAATAGTAATTTTCAAATGACCAAAGTATAAACAACGACACCTAAGTTTTGAACAATAATTGTATTCTTAGGTAGTTAAATTCTGTTTAAATTTTCTTTCAGACTTTGTTTTTGCTTAAAAAACATGAGAGAGTAGGTAAAAAAAGACTTTAAATGACAGTCTTGTTTCCCTTTAATGCTCCTTCATTTCAGATTATCTAAATATCGAGGAAAAGTAAAGAATCTGGGGTATGCCTATTACAACCGCACAGGATTGTTTTTCACTAGTTGACATAGTCCAAAAGAAAAGAACGAAATGAAACAAAATCCTTGCCAACATAGGCTAAGGGATTCTACTGTCCAAAAGGTAACTATAGAAAACAGAGATGTGGTATAATTGTCTACGCGAGATCCATCAAGTTAAATTGGCTTATTTATACAATGAACACTACACTAGAAAAGGTTTTTTGTATTACATAAGAAATATAATTGTCCAAAAGTGGATAGGCACCGATGGTTAATGCGACAAGAAGTCTCTTTCACAACAATTTTTTTCTCCCAATATCCCGAGAAACATATTGAAAAAAACTTAAAAAGTATCAACAAAAGATATGGATTATTTCTTGTTCTTGATATTTTCCTTGTTGATTCAAGCGTCAGTCAATATCTTTTTTTCTCGTAACAATTTTAAAACATTAGTAACAAAAAAGATACGTTGTCGTTACAAGTTCAAAGTGTTGCATTATCGGTGAGTAAAACATTTCCTTGTCCTTTGTACTATATATATTATCAAATTCCTTTGATTGATGTTTTAAATGGAAAATACGAATAAAAAGAGTTCAACTCAATTTTGGGAGAGAAAGAAAAAATAAAAAAAGAAATAAACTTTATACACAAATACACTAATTTTGTCATTGCATCGTCTTGTCTTTCTTAACGTTAATTGGCGACACTGTACTAAATCGTCGACCATACTGTGTTGTATGACATCAGTATTGTCTTATTATCAAGAATATCACCCTGAGTTTGCTTTCAGTAACTGCGAGCATTCATTAGAGATGTATCTTCTTTTTACATGTATTTTTTAAAGTATATTTATTGTAATTAAGGTACTATCTAGTCGGTGACAATTTGATTTGATTTTTATAGTCTATATACAAGTTTAACCCCACCACAGGTTTCATACGCCTTTCCCAAATCAGGATTTGTCGTCAAAGGTTTGTTTTTGTGTTTATTGTTCTGTTAAATGTACATTTCTGATAGTAATCACGTAAGAGCAGTATTATTTTACGCTTACACGATTTTTTATTTTGGGCGATTTAGAGCTTTTCACAAGGAGTGGTATTCCACCATTGTTGAAGGCCTTGTGGAGACCTCAAGATTTATAAATTCTTTTAATTTTCTCGTTGGAGTACAGTCGCTCTGACATTTACCCCGTTTCTTTTCATTTTAATATTTTGTGTAACGTTTACCTGCCTAGTCCACCTCTATCATGGGGTTCATGTTGCTCAATTGTAATTTTTTGTGGGATGTATTTATGTTGGCTACTTTTCATTTCTGTTCAACCAACCCCCGTGGGCGGCCGAATATTTGAAGAAGACGATCGGTCTCTCCGCCTACAGGTAGGGCAGAACCCCTGCTAAAGGGTCGTCAGTTCTTTCGAGTGGGATAAATATATACTCTTACCCCCCTTCGCAATGGTTGTCCCTGGGAAAGAATAGGCACTAGGTATCTCCACCCTGGAGGTTCCAGTTCTAAAAAGGGGCCTCTCAGGTTGTGGGGATGAATAAATTTATAATCCACCCGGAGGAAGAGGTGAACTTTGCTCAAAAAGCCTGTTTTTAAACAATTTGCCAAATTTTCGCTTTTTAATCCAAAACTTTGACCTGAATGACACTCACAACCAAAATAAGATTTCTATAAGTGGTTTGCGTATGTTTAGGCCTTAGTGACCTTCGTAAAAAATTTTGCAAAAAATGAGAGATAATAGCCCAAACAGCAATGTTTGTTGCAATATTATTTTCAGTTAGACTCTTGCCGCAAAAAAATCGTTTGTTTATTTGCATAATGGTATGAAAAAATGGTTTAAATTTTTCATTTTTAAAATATCTAAAAATTATGAATTTGGTAAAACAAGTGAAACGAATACAGGGGTAATTCACCAATTCCAACCCGCAATTTTTCTAGTGACAGTCTACCCCCTTTTTTTACCGGTCTCCAGCTTACAGCTTACAGTCAACATTTTTATTTATTGTGTGTTAGCTTGCTCTCTTTCTGAATATTGCCCGATCGACGAGTAATCATTTGTGTGTTCAAAAAATAACGTCTGTCCCTGACATATTAGTTTGTTTGGAGGAACTCCGTCTTACTATACCGTCGATCTCGTACGAGTTATCTCCCGTATAAGAAAGTATAGCAGAATAGCTATAAGGGGCAAACCACGATGTTATTATTTTTAAGTAAAATGTGACCTTATATCAATGTTGAATCTGAATTACACCTTGCCTTATTCTTATTTCCATAGGCTTATATGTTTTTGTTGGGCAAGTGTATTGGTTTTTCTGAAAAGTTGTTTTTTTATATTAAAATACCTTTTCAACGTACAAAGTCGTAGAAATAACGGAACCATCCTGAGACTATGGTAAGACCGAATTATGTATAGTAAATTTTGAACCCAATTATACCAAAGAATAAAACGTAATTCTTAATTAAGTCCAGTTGATAATTTTATCTATTCGATAATTACATTGGATTACCACGACCTTATGTAACGAGTTAAATTCTCTGTACGTCTCAGTTTATATAATTTGACATATTGGCAATCATTAAAATTAATTATGACACAGTATTGGTGGTGTAGACCCTTTATAGCAGAAGACCAATCTGCTTTCTAGAGCAATGGTGTGCCACTTGCTTACTCTTCCGGAGCACCTGAACTCACCCCGGTTTTTGTAGGGTTCGTGTAAAGCCAGCTTTAGTTTTCAGTGTAGCGTTGTGAGTTCTATGTTTGTATTTCGTTTCTTTTTGTTGATCATGGTATTGTTTGTTTTCCGACTTAACAATTTCTGTCTGCCCCTTTTGTATTTATTCTATGGCTTCTTGCCTCCAATGTGATCAATATTTCATACCTCGCGTAAAATGCATAAATACAAGATTAATGCTTTATTTGAAATAAAAGTTTATGAACAACGTTTATGTTATCGTGATTAATTCTCGTTCGGTCTTTGTTTCATCAGTTTGTTCAGTCATGAGTTACTTCTTTCTCAAAACCTTTTGAAGACGTCTGCTCCTAAGAAGAGACCTAAGTCGGTTTAAAGTGCTAATCATTCGTTTTTTTGCGTATAATTCTCTTGCTTTTGCCTCGAACTTTCCAAGAAACTTGTGGCATTCTTCTGGGTCTCGATGTTCATCACAGTGAGCCTCTGCAATTGGACCTGCACATTCGATAGCTTCGTCAACGCCTTCTTTCAGTTCGTCTTTGCACTGATCATGAATATCCTCTCCTAATTCTCCAGCACCGTCGAAATCAGCTACCAGATCTTTACAATCTTGGCTTTCCTTAGACCATTCGGCAAGTTTACAGAATTCGAGAGCTCTTTTGAACAGACATTCTCGCTCTTTGCCTGGCTGATTTAAACAGTCTGACAGAACATCATTTACAATATCGGCAACATCGTTTCCGAATTCGTCACGTGTAAGTTCTGTGTTAATATTAATGAGAGCATCGCGGACATCTGAGTCCATACCAACCTGACCTTCCTCGCTACGTTTTTGTGCATATAACTCTCTTGCCTTTGCCTCGAATTTTCCGAGGAATTTGTGACATTCTTCTGGGTCTCGATGTGCGTCACAGTGAGCCTCAGCAATGGGACCTGCACATTCAAAAGCTGCGTCAAGTCCTTCATTCAGTTTGTCTTTGCACTGATTGTGAATATCTTCTCCCAGTTCTGCAGCACCGTCGAAGTCAGCTACCAAATCTTTACATTCCTTGCTTTCCTTAGACCATTCGGCAAGTTTACAGAATTCGAGAGCTCTTTTTACCAGGCATTCTCGCTCTTTGCCTGGCTGATTTAAACAGTCTGACAGAACATCATTTACAATATCGGCAACAACGTTTCCGAATTCGTCACGTGCGATCTCTGTGTTTATTTTGATGAGGGCATCTCTGACATCTGCGTCCATCCCTGTGTTACGCTTGAGTGAATAACCCTCAGTTGTCCATAGCAGTACCACTGCGATCAGGAAAACTGTATATTGCATCTAAAATAAAGACGTAAGATTTATTACAAAAATAAAATGAAAGGTAGAAAATGCCCATTTTAAAAGGTTTATAACAAAATAAAATATATATAAACATTGTACAAAAATGTAAAGGCATAAAATAAATGTTCAATGGAGTAGGGACAAAAAAACTCTTAACAATCATGCCACATCTCCTGTTTTTATATTTCATGCAGGGTTTGTTTCTCGTGCTGTGTGGATGCGGTAAAATGTATCCCCGTGCTTGAAGGGTATGCCCTTATATTTTCACAGTTATGGAGTGTTTGTTCGTGAGAGAGTTATACCACATTACCCATTACATTTTTTATCAGCGATTACTGTCATTTGGTGGGTGGCTGTCTCATGGACAATCATGCCACATCTCCTATTTTTATATATCTTAAGCCCAAAAATCAGTCAAAAACTAAATTGATTCAAAATTTTACATAATAAACTCAGGAAGTAGAAACAGCCATTTCAAAGAAAGCAAATAACAAATATAATTCACAAGATTGCAAAATCCATAACTTAAACGAACTGAAATGGACTTCAGTTTTACAAAACAATTTCAGAAAAAAAAACCCTACATCTCATGTGAAATACCAATAAGATCGTTAAGCTTCCATGAATTCCAATTGTCTCATGATAAAGTGTCGATTATCATATTTTCTACAGTCGAGGTAGTTACACGCCTTGGTGAGAAGTTAAAATGTTTAACTATGGAGATTGTAGAAATACTTTTAACACCAGTCTAAGATTTTGATTATCTCATTTTTAAACGGAAAGATTTTTCTAGTATTTATTTATTGCACGACACTTTGTTGGATGTAATTTTGTCTTGCCGCAGGTATTGTGGCAACGTTAATTAAAACTTTTTTTCTAACAAGTCGAGAAGAGTGAAAATTGCCAATGAATTATAAAGAAAACATACTATGCTCTTAGATCTTGCTGCATTATTTTTACAAAATATTAAACTTATTTTTATTAAATGAATGTCAATGAAAATTTCATCCAACAAAGCACATTACAAAAATAATGAGTTATCCCTCAGAGATTTTTCTTCAATATCTTTCTGGTATGAATACAATCTCGTCAGGTCTGTGGTAATTACTGTAAATGCAGAAAATATTGCGATGTTTTTATTGTTGTGAATAATGCGACGGTATTGTAATCGCAATAATTGGAATTCGCATTCCGAAGTTGTCTAGTTACGTGGTATAACACTTTTATAGATTTCGCAAAAAAAAAAAAAAAAAAAAAAAACTCGCATTATCGTCGCCATTCAAACATTCGCAATAATAAATGCACGCAATAATTTCGATTATTACTACATACTATTATTAGTATCGATCGGCGTAATAGTCAATCTTTTCTAACTTTATATGCTTAATCATTATGTGGGGTAATGTAACCTCCCATATTATCAAACAACTGTTACCATGAATTTTATTATTCTGAAAATGTTACAAAAATCTTTCCAATCATTAAAATAAGAATTTTAAGTTTGAATTTCCTTTAAAATTACATCTTGTACATTAAAAAAGAATCGCAGTTGAAAAAAAAAATTAATTAAAAGTTTCTCTAAAACCCTAAACGCCTGTGTTGGTTTTTTAAAATAATAAAATAATAACTCTGACATTTTTTAAATTTGCTTAGATTAAAGATTAAATAGCATGTGTCGTTGCTAACATTTGAAATGGCTTTACCTTAGATAATGGTCGAATAATTAATGTCCAGTTCATAAGTGATTCAAGTCTCGAAGTGGGTCTCTTTTATGGCCTATACTTACGTCATTATACGGTCAATGGACAGGGATAAAACCAGAAAATAACAGAATGGACATTAACAAATACTTTTAAAACAAATTATTAAATGTAAATATATAACAACAACAAGTAACAACAAAAGTAACTTAATTTATATAAATCATGTATTCAAATAAACAGATGGTAAATCAGACGATATGAAAATTGTTAAAGGAAGATGAAGAGGAAAACTTATTTATTTTGAGCATATACATATATACATAACCTTTCATCTTATAATGACTCAGCTTTTTTTCTGTTGAGAATAAAATTTTTGTTTTATATATGTCAAATTTACACGACCTAAAACTTGCTAAAGAAAACGAAAAGATATGGGGAAATAAAGTCAAAGCGATTGCACTTTAACCTCGAGAGAAACAGATGGAATTATCAAATCCAGAGGTCTCCACAAGGCCTTCAACAGGGATGGAATACCACTCCTTGCGAAAAGCTCTAAATCGCCCCGAAAATGTAAATACTGCTCTTACCTGAATATTATAAAAAATGTACACATAACAAAACATTAAACACATAGACAAACCTATGACCAAAATTCCTGACATTGGACAGACACATGTGACATGTGGTGGGGTTTAACTAATTTTGTGGGTACAACCTTTTCATGTTCGAAAACAAATCTTACTTAGGGGTTTCTTCCGTGATAAAATAAACGTTTTATAAATAAAAACTTTGAATATATAACTTGACCATTTCTCCTTTTCAACCCCGCAAACTGGTTAATTCTTAATTTCAGTATTTTGAAAATATATAACGATTTTTGTTCGGTCAGTTGTCTGCATTTTAACGGTACAAGAAACTTAACACTTTACTTCAACATCACCGAATATTTAAACTTTTAAGAACCCGTTTTTAAAATACTGTTACAAAACTATGTTATAACAGAAGAAACAATGTTTGTGTAAAAGCGAACGGTACATAAATTATAAATTATGAAAATCTGGTTTTCGTTTTTTTCACGTGAGTCTGAAACATGATTCCAGATCATTTTTATGTTTCACCGTTTCTTTTAAATGAAACAGAAACAAGATTTCGAAACATTTGAAACATAAGAGACCAATAATTCATAACCAAAATCAGTGTGTAGGCACATTACGTTTTTTAAATGGCTGAAACATGATTTTGATTCAATGAATCGTGATTCTGAAACATGTTTCAGATTCAGGTAAAAGAAACCCACCCCAGGACTATTGTTGGTAAACATGCAAAAATGTTGTTCAGAACATTCCTAGAGAATCATTGAAGACCATTCTAACAGAGTATAAAACATATGTAGACTGTACCAAGGACTGTAACCATGGATATTTTTTACTGCCACTGGAAAATGCAGGTTGAATTGGGTCTAAATATTTATGCTTGCAACTGGCCACCTACTGACCACTCAAAGAGCTCTTAGAAGAGGGGCCTTTAATAAGAATGTGGCAATCCTTAAACACAGGGTGTCTTAAGCATCTCCTTTTGGACAAGTTATGAATTCCCTAGTCTAGAGGTAGATGCTTAAGACATCATGTGTTTGGAGAATGCCACATTCAGGGACACCCCTTTTGAAGGACCAATGCCTCCAGGAAGCTTACCTAGCTGCTATAGCTTCTGAAGCAGCTATCTTGGTTTGCAGGAATGCCAAACACAAACTTGACAGAAAACCAGGCAACTAAACTTTGGTTGAATTTGGTCAAATTATTTCACTCAAGAATACTTATAAGTGAGTGAATTTCCCATTGGGTCCCGTGTAATACTTATTACTATGGTAGCCCTTTTGCTTAGGAAGTTGGATGACAGAAATTTTTTTTTCTCTACAACATAACATATAAATAACAATTTACATATCATAAAAAATTAAATTTTTTTGACACTTTAAATCCTTTTATTTTGAAAATGGTTAAGAGGTAGAGAAAATCCATTGGCACATTTCTGAGAGTCCTCACTGAGATAATCAAATTAAACTAGACATACTGTAAGCAATATTAAGCTCCACCATGGATTATCAGCCCTTGGAATGAGCTGAGATGAATTTACTTGTCATATGCTGTTGTGTTCATGTAAAGTTTCATTGAAATCCAATGAACAGTTTAGGAGGAGATGTGCTTACAAGGAATGTGGACAAGCGGATGTACAGTTGAGAAACACAGATGGACAAGACTGACAAACAGATTCCTATATACCATCAAAACCGGGGTAAAAAAACACAACAAAATTTGATGAAAAATGAAAATTTCTCAAAGGCTGCAAAATTGTATTTTTACAACAAATCTTCCCCATTTTGTGTTAAAAAGTAAATTTTATTAAAAATGCTTTCAGTTACTTTTGTTGTATGTTTCAAAAGGAATCAAGAAAAAAACCAATATTGGATGGTTTTTATGGTCGTATACAAACATGAAACACAAATTCCCTTAAGCAATGAAGTTAAATTATCATGTCATATAAAAGCTTGATCCAAACAGCTAATAATGTCCACTTACATTTACTTTGAGCTGTAAATAATGTTGCTGTGGGGGCATCCAGATTGTCTCCAGGGGGTAATGGAGCCCTTGTTTCCACTTCTCTGTATACAACCTGAAAATATATCAAAAGTTGGGGAAAAGCAAGAAAATGTATAACAGATATCTAACCTGTCCATTCTGCTAAAGATTACTAATAGAACATGAGGTATGCAAAACATTGACTTTAGCCTTGGACAGGTCGATTGAAGATGGATGGGTTGATATGCAAGATAAGTCAAGAGAGAAACTTTCTTGAAAAAAATATGGATAATATATTTAATAATTGTCAGCTACTAACCACATTACTACTGTCTAGTGTTGCTGGGTGATTGTGCTCTGCCACTGTCTTCCAAGTAATATGGTTCAAAATCCTAACCTGTAAAATAAAGAGAAAAAAGATTTTGACACAAGTCTCAAAGTTACAATTGAAGACTCTGAGAGAAGTATACATGTGATAACCCAGTCTGACGGTAAAATCTTCTCAATATTTAGTGTCAAATTTTTATCTAACTTAACTAAAAAAAATTCCACGAAAAATGGTTGATTCTTTGGACAAAAACCATGTAAATTTGAGAAGTGAGATAAAAAACTTCATCTGAATTACAGCAGATCTAAAGTACTACAAATTCTGTACAACAATAAAACAGCAGTTACTCCCCTTTACATAACATGACAATCCCTTTAATAATACAGCATACCTTTACACTTAAAACTGGAAAGCAATATAGATTCATTACATGATTAAGAATTAACTGTCATAATTTTACATAATCTTGATTAAAACTCACTTATAATACTGTTGCATAAATATTAAGACATATTCTCATACCTGTCAACCTTGAAAGGGACAATAAGGCGAACGTTTCACAAAAAGTCCTGTATTACATGTGTAAGTTCCGACCACTCGTAACAAATACTACCTTTTGTGAAACGTTTGTCAGGTCACCACAGCATTATAAGTTTGTAATACGAAGAATAATTTTCCCCTTGAGTTTTCAAACGATATATTTAACTAGAATTATTCACCCTTGCAGAGGCTAACCGAAAGTTTTGATAAACAGCAATCTTTTAATCTAATTTGTTGAAACATAAATTCTCATCAATATGCACATCTCTGTATGGTAATCTAGCATCAACATTTAGTTTCAATATAACCCTGCAAGTCATTTAGGAGGAGTTGTGCACAATGCATGATACTAAGTTTTTGGTAAAAAAAAGTCCAAACAGCCATCATTTTTAACAATTCTTGGCCAAATTTAATTCCCAACAACAAGCATATCTCCATATGGTAATCTTGCGATGCATAATGTTTTATAAAAAGACGGAGGAGTTGCAGCCAAGATAGTCACAGACTGATAGAAAGACAGATATATTACACCTATATAACCCCAAAAATTTGTTTCTGCAGGGTATTATTAAGCTACACTAATTTTCTGGGCAGGACTTGGCTGCTGACACGACTTTACTCAAACATGGGTTTGTTACTTTAAAGTTATTGTTATCTTAAAAATTTGAATAGTCATCACAAAGAGCAGTGTAAACCTGTGGAATATTTGTTTGCCAAGGCCTAAAATCAAATATTGTTTGTTTGTTGTTTACCGTGGGACCCTAAAAAATCTACCCGACTATCAAAATTTTATTGTCTCTATTTTTAAACTATTTTCTTTATTTGATCTGGATATTCCCCTGACTACCGTTATCTTTAATGTTTTTGGTATGTGTTATATATTTTTGAAAACCTTCTATACTGTAGACAAAATAAAATATTTTTTCTACCAACTGACCCTACACACTGAAGGTACAATGTGAAACAGCAGACAAACATATTTCTAAGGTTCGTCCAAGAAAGACAACCTTTTCCATTGTGATATCAACAAAGTATTTCTGGTTTTGTCAATGTGTATTGAGCAACAAGGCAGTTATCTTTGAAGAGACAGGAACTGAGCATTTGAATATTTTTTATAAACCATTTTGGTCTTGCTGTTTTGGGTGTGTTCCATACTTTCGTCTTTTCTTGTCTGTATGTTATGCCTTACATCTACTTTAATGGACTTTGTCCATTGTATTATTACCATTATTCTGATCCAATGCTTATTTCTAACTCTTCTGTAAAACCTCTGTCTGTGATTTAATTTTGCCACAAAATTTTTCTCTAAAATTGCAACAACAGACACTGGTTATTTCCTCTTTGACAACATAGTATATTTACTTGACACTCCCTCTCTTTATTTATACTATTCATTTCATCATAGACCGCCTTGGTGGAGTAATGCTTAGCGTGCTCGCCTCGAGTGCGGAAGGTCATGGGTTCGATCCCAGGCCGTGTCAAACCAAAGACATTAAAATTGGTATTTGCTGCTTCTCCGCTCAGAACGCAGCATTAAGGAGTAAGAG
>JARWCS010329851.1:0-20473 GCA_034783895.1 Geukensia demissa | reverse complement strand
CACCCACTATGGTCCACGGCCAGGCTTTCTGTATTATAACCTGGCAACCCCCCAACGAGAGGGCCTCCCTTATCCGCCATCTGGGGTTCGCGCTGGGTCAGCTCTGTGGGTCGAGCCCTGGAGACCTCTCCGGTGCCCAGAATTTACATTTGATCAATTCTAAATTTTCATTTGACCCTTTGCCGATGATTTACCATTATTGATACAGTAACCCATAATTCCAGTATAATACAGACATCGTTATACAGTTAGTACTCTTTCATCTGTGCAGGTTGTAGATGACGTTTGACCTGAAGTTTCACAGTTTTTACCCATTTGATATTCTTTATTATCAAGGATACATTTTCCTGCTTGTGACAATTCTTGTTCGCTGCAAAGAAATAAATAATTCAAAAAAAAGTTTAAAAAATTCTTAAATGAAATTGAATGGTTGGTTGCAAGCCATATCCTGTTAAAAAATTTTTCACCGAGTAAAATTTATTCTTATGTTTGTTACAGCTTTCCATAAAGTATGATCGATTGATTGATTGATGGATTGATTGTCGTGATTTCTTGATATTGCTGGACAATCGTAATAACTTCCGCTCAGATTTGCACGAGTTACTTTTACGTGGTTATATTTAAAACCAGTGTAAGATAATTTGTATTTTTTTAAACTCTTAAATTACCTGAATAAAAATATTTCCTTTAATATCACAATTGATCCTATAAACGCATTTAATACTGAAATAATGCAATGTTGTATTGCAATTACTTAAGGAACACAAAGCAAACGAATGCACAGATTACATGTTGTATATCGTATGGTATTCAGTTACTTTATATAAAAAGCATTTATTTACAAAGAGATATTCAAAACAAAAAATTGAATATGAAAAAGTAAATAAAATATCAGATTTCAGATAACCGGTGAATTAACTGACAATGCTATGTACACAATAGTTACTTACAGCTCTACGAGGAGGGAAAATGACTGCCCTGGCTTCATGAATACGAACTTATAGTTCAGCTTTGGCAATACCACTGTAACAGTAACGGTTCATACCATTGGATAGTCTATATAGCATAATAGTAACCCTTAATGTGCTTACACACGACAATTGTCGTTCAGTTAAATACCAGCAGCTGCACACCATACATTAAAATATCTGTTGAATTTCCTGTAATCCGAGCCTTGTATAGATTTAGTTTTGCACTTAAAGCTCACAGTTTCGCTAAAACTCGGACTGGGAAATTTAAAGGTACAAATAGTACAAACTTCAGTAGGGATGGGCTTCATTTTCAGCCTAATTGGTATATGATACCAAAAGACAATAATAAGATTACTATAATTAGATAAATTATATACTTGAAAAATTGAAGACCTTTATTTTAATAATAATAATAATAATAATATCTTTATTTATAGAGGGTAGCCTGTTTGGATTAAACCAATCTTCCACAAGGCCCTCTTAAAATAAATCATAAAAGGGGATAGCTGGGGGTTAGGCCGGGGAATTTAATAGCCACAGGATGCCAAATTGGGAATGTTTGGGTAGGAGCGGTCAATTTAGCCTAAGCAACTGGTCACCTACGGACCGCTCATTACGAGCTGTTGCTAAGGGATCTTTAACGTGCTGAGAGCGTGGTATTATCCCAACACGGACCGGGGATGGCGATAACGTTCCCGTCCGTGACGGGTTGAGAATTTATACATCCCGCTTAACCAACGGACGCCCCTTTAGCGGAGAAACCGAGCAACCGATTTCTTAACCCCTGCTACTCTCGGGGTGGTCGAGTATTTATAAATTCTGTAAGTTCAGTAACGCATAATTCCATAATTCCTATTATTTTTTTAAACTTAGAATAATTGATCAAGTGCTCATCTACATAACATGAATAAACTACAGACAAACTAAGGAGTCTGTCAGTTAAACGATGTAGGAATAGTTTACAACACAATTTCGAGTGTCACTTGTGTGAAAAAAGTCTAAATTGAAAAGTACACATTTACATAACATACCAACTTTGTAGACAGTCGGTTTTAAGGTGAAAGAGGCGTTCAGGGCAGAATCATTTGATGTGTTGTGCCAAAAAAAATTCTAAGTAGCTATACATATTAAGGTAAACATATTTAAAACATTTCAAGTTTAAAGCATGTTACAAGTTTTGTCCACACAAAACAGACTGATTGATTTCTATATAAACACTCCTAATACATCGTTTGCGGGAATATATGTATAAATAAAATAATTAAATGTAAAAGGCTTGCTTTCACTACACTGCAAATATTTAGTTTGTTTATCGGAGTTTCACCCCCTTACCTTGCTTTGGTATTTTGTTTTCTGTTTTATTTTATTGTTAGGTACTTTTCTTGATAAATTAAATGTTTTTAGCGTTTTAGCTGTTTGCATAAATCTTATTTAATTCTTTCATATTAAAATTGCATATTCCAAGTAATGCTCAAGACTGTTGGGCAATTCTTCCTGAAATTCTATTTTTTTTTCAGTTTGTTTGTAATATATTATTTACGTCTTTAACGCTGTTGCTGTTCGTCGATCAGTTGAACATGACGATTACGAGGTTATCGTCGGAACTGGGATTACACCATTGACGAAGGACTTGTTGAGATTTCTGCAGTATCTTGATGGCGGTATTGAACTGTATCGAGTAACACGAGGAAGTTAGCAAAAACCGGAAAAAGGGAAAATAATTCTGACAAAACCCATTAAATTGTATCTGTGGAACCATACTTTTTTCGACCAGCATTGATTCCATTGTGAAATGAAATTTCCTTCTTAAAATCATTTAATTTTATAATTTTGTATACACACCTACCTATGCGAGAGATCCGAAAGGAATGAAAAAATGCATTAACACAGATTGTAAAATAGACCTCCCCCGTCACTGCCTCTTGCTGAAATCGTTCGTGAACTGTCACATACAAACAGTGTATTGATGCGTCGTACAAGATTTTAGAAAAGAAAAACAACAAAATTAAATAATGGAATTTATTCTTTGCAGACAAATACAATACAGTCAAACAATAAACAATTAATACATACACTGGGCACCGGATCGGTCTCCAGGGCTCGACCCACAGAGCTGACCCAGCGAGAACCCCAGGTTGCGGAAAGGGGAGGCCCTTTCGTTGGGGGTTGCCAGGTTATAATACAAAAAGCCTGGTCGTGGACCAAAGTGGGTGACGTGTTTGGAGAGTGCCACGCTCCTTGCACGTAAAAGACCCCTTTTGTAGTTTTCGAAAAAGGGTAGGTTTATGCCGCTACAAAAGGCTAAATTTTATGTTCCTACCCATCACTCTCTTTTTCCAGTGGCAGTCAAAAACCGTTGCCCTGCTGTGTCCCACCCCACTCCTTTTTCGATATTGATAATTGTTGAACTTGTTCTCGGCCTGAATATGCATGAGATATTACCCCGGATTAGAGTTTTTAAAAGTATTCCTTTAGGATGCTTACCTTCTTAAGCACCTGATGTTTTGTATAGGAGTTAGTGGATTCCAAGCCTTTGTTCCTTTTGTTTTCGTTTTATCTTCTAGTTTGTTTCAAATTGTTCTTGTCTCTTTTGACTATGCACTTTTTATCTTTCACATGGGTATTCTACACTGGACTTTAACTGCTGTTGCTTTCATATCTTTAATGGGTTTTGATAAATATTCCTTATACTCTATGTCAGAAATTGTTGGAACGGGTTAAAAGGCTAGCGCGAGATCGGGAGTAGACATTGTCAACGCTGCGTAATAATTAAGTAATTTAACTAGGATTGGATAACCTGCAAAAATGGTTTTAGGTGCACCTGAATGGAAATTTAAAGTAGTTCTTCTTATATAAATCGCGAGAGAAGGTCCGAACAAAAGAAATGTGCGCAATTTTTTAAATTGCTCTATCTAGGTCAAACTTAAGCGCTCCCGCCAAAAATGATGATGGCCGACTCTCAATAATAAATCTCCGTAAAGAAATTCAGGGGCAGATAATAGTATGTAAAACGTTATTGCATAATGCAAAACATAAACCGTTAACTGTGGAATAATTCTTTCTTTTAATTAAAAATAAATACAAAGGCAGAAACGCACATATAATTTAATAAAGCTAAAAAATCACACTCCATAAAAGCATGACATAGAGTATAGATTTCTTCATTTTAATTGTGCTCGACCTATTTCACCGCCGACCAACCAACATAGCCGTCATTTCCAAACAATTGTCGCTTACCGTTAAGTGGGCAATATTTTAGCCATATTTAAGACGATGCTAAATTTAGAAACAATAAACCAGCTTGTGTGGTCAGGTGACTTTAGCAGCGTAATATTGTTCCATTGGGATACATAACTATGGCTTTTAGGTACAGGACTGAAAAATTAGCCTGTGCAACTGGCCACATGCGGATCACTCAAAAGGAGATGTGACCAGGTGCATTAACTAACGGAGACTGTTTAATTTTTCTCAACATCGGCAACGACATTTTTGTTCCCGATGGCAATCCTGAAAAACACCCGCTCAAACCCCTTCTCTGTAGGACAGGTTTTGCTTCTTTTGCAAGAAACAGAATAACTTGAAAGTTCGAGGTCGGTTCGGGGAATTTTATATCTTCAAACAAACGGACGTTTTGGACGTTTTAGTAGGATTTTTATCTGTTATGGTGGAAATAAAACGGAAAATATTTATAGCAAGGCCATACCTGAGGACCTGATTTTTTTCGAATGTTTATTTTGTGTCTGTATTTTAGTTATTCACGACCACCTTGCCGCTAACTGTGGTCGTGAAGTCTACTTAAAAGAAAAACAAATCGTTTGCAATACCCCAGAGTCTTGTGTCCCGCCTGTTTACCCTGTGTCAGTTTAATATAATCAGATCAATCTGACAAAACTATTTAAGCTTAAAAGCTTTCACCTTAATGTTAACCAATAGTGTTAAACAAGTGCCCATGACCAGCTGTTTCAGCAGTGCAAACTCTTTGTGGCAAATTTAATGAATAAATCAGGGGGCAGGACCATCCAGTGGATGTGGAATAGGGACGTTCTGATATAGATGAAACGGTATACCAATTTGTAAAAAAAAACTGCTTGCGTAAAACTTGGGTGCGAACGCTTATGTTTGATATAGAATAAGAAATTTGAAACTTGCGCACATTTCTTTTGAAACTTGGTGCAGCTTTTAATACATCGTGATTGCTTTAACGTATTATTGCAACTTGCTTTCACTTTATTCAATCTAGGAAATTGGCACTATTTTATAAGAATATCGCATACAGTTTTTGGCTTAGCACTAATTTGCATAAAACCACATGCGAACTATAAACAAATACACGTGTTCAAGTATATTTTTCAGAAATACGCGTGAGGTTGACCGCGGACAAGTCTACCAAAATTCGGTTCTAATCTGTTAAGTTATGTTAGAGGAGAAATTGTAAACACATTTTTACAAACGATGAATGAAAATTAGTGGTAAACGATCTTATGACGTTTTACTAATGTTAACTAACAAAATGAAAAACAAATTTAAAAGCAAAAGCTATGAAAACATTAATATTACACAAAACAAATGCCATATCTGGACATCCTCAAGAAAGCCAAATTAGCAACTTTTTCAAGTAACCTAAGATGTTCTAAAGGATAATTGGATATTCTAGATTATTGTCCCAGTATACTTCCTATGGAAAAGTTGAAATTCCTGTTGAATCACATACGATCCAAAAACTGTAAGGGCGTTAGCAGGAATTTGTCGCTCTTATTGAATAAACATCTGAAGAAACGTCTTTTTTGCCATTTTTATTTTCTAACTATGGCCTGCCGTTCATTGGATATATTAGTCTGGCATAATGGGCTAAACGAATATGAGCCACGTACCTGATATACCTTTTACTTCGGCATAAACTTTGCTATAATTGACACATCCCAATAAACCTTTGTTTACGAGTGATAACTCTCAAATAACAGAGTCAGGTCATGATTTGTAAGTAAACCGTTCAACAGCAATAATTAGGATACATTCAAGTTGGAAGTATGACAGTAAAAGTCATAAAGTTTGATTGAAGGAGAACATAAAACTGTAATAAACATGCATTATTCTACTTCCCTCCTCGCATGCATTACGCAACCTCAGCGTCCTCGTAAATGACATCCTGGCCAATGAATATCAACCAGAACAATGACTTTTCCAGAATTCCTTAGCATTTCTGAAACAGTCCATTGAATGCAGCTATCTGTTTTACAAATGGATATTTTTCACCTGGTCTCATATTTGTGTTTATAAAACCACTACTGAACATTCACTTTTCTTTTAAAAAAACATCAGGTATTACTATCTGTGTCATATGATAAACGTATGCCATCGTCACTTTGTTTTTTAAATGAAACCTCCGGTTTGTTTCCTTAAAATTCCACAGTAAAGGTAGAAGATCAATAAAATGATATCATCAAATAATATGCAAGGAGAAATCAAACAAATTCATTAAGCTACATAGAATTTGTAAGTCATACCCTTCGATTGAAAAAAAAAGATTGCGTTTGACTCACTTAGCTCGTGATAAGGTTTTCTTCAGTAACCTGACAAAGGTCGGAAGTCCAGCTACCCCCACCAGAAAAACTGACTGCCGCGATATGACTGAAATTTTATAGAAAGTGGCGTTAAACCTCATCAAAACAAAAAATCAAACATATCCATACTGTGACATGAACGGTTTATTATTAATGTCTACTTCTACAATACAGTGATATATTTTGAGTACCTTGAAATGAAAACAAAGCATAACAAAATTCGCAATATTTACTCAATATTGGTAAACTTGTATTTTCACAAATACTGCCAATCTCAACTCAACTCTATGGTGATATTTCATGAAACATTTTAAGAGTGTTGCCTCTGATCCCCGCTTTCTTGGAGTATTGACTACCTCAGCTATCTTGCAAGCACGATGTAACCCTATTTTCAAAATTATGTATTGTCCCTTTAGGCTATCTAGTACATATGTTGCTTTCAATGTTTGTGTATGCGGTTTGTGTTCTCTTTGCTGATTAGTTGTTGTTTGGTTGGTTGGTTGATAGTGCAATTTGTTGTGGTGTTTGGTTTTTAAATGAAAAATATACAAGTTTAAAGAAATTTATTCTCAAAATGTTTAAATATGTTTAATATGAGCTCAACCAAACAAAAGTGCAGTCTGCCTACGCCATGTACCAACAGTATCTCGTCGCCTAATCATGCCGGAAGCTTTCTCTGCTATCATGATTGAAACCGCATGTGGGTCTCCAGCTACATGATTTCTCATCACAGAAGAATCTACCACACGTAAATTGTCTATGCCTTTTACTCTACAAAATATAAATGATGGAGAACAATACAGTTATTTCCTAAACGGATAAACGATGTGCTTTGCAGTTGCCCCTGTTTGGGAAATGAGCTGAATTTGTTTCTATATCCAAAAGAAAGAATACTAAATATATGCCAGAAAGATACGATCAACATCTTTGCACGTTTATGAACATATTCAAAAGATAAATTTAACTGTGTGTAAAGCGTCTTTTGGATTTACCTAAATCAGACACGCTAGGAAGATCGGTAAAACTTATTGATATCAACAAAATTTATGATTTTTCAGTTAAATGTATTGACCAAATGGAATATACAGTTCATGACGTAATGAAAGACAAATATAAAGAAAGCAATCGTGGAATTTTACAATTTTTAATGTTGGAAATATGTAAACCAGTGTTTACATTTTATATATGTGCGCTTCCGAACTTAAAATTAAATAAATAGTAGCCGAAAGAATAACAGACTTAACAGATGTATTTAAATAACAGTTCCTCTGCATTATTTGGAGAAGATGCATAATATTTGAAACAATTTGTGATAATATATTTGCAGACAAAATTACTAAAATTTTTCCTATATTTGCTACTCTCTTTAATACTAAGTTTCCAGAATGGAGTAGGACATTAATGAAGATCATGTTTATAAATACAATATAATAAAGCATTTAAACCTAAAACATTACTTGCCTCATCCTAAATATTATGATTATATGATTCCAAATAATTTGCCAATTGTAAGAAAAAAAAGATTTCTGGTAAGATAAATGTAGGCTAACATAAGGCACGAATAACCTTCGCAGAAAAAAATAAAGATCCTAAAGACTTAGTGGCATTAAAGTTGATGCATACAACAGCAAATATGTCCGATTTGCATTTTGTTGGTGATAAGATACTATCATTGACATTTGCCGTGAATTTATGCGAACAAGGGAAGTCAGATTCGTCTATTGTCTCGTCTGTAATGCAATGCCTGAGCGTCATTGTTGCCAAATGATGACCGACTTGAAACTGGTTAATCTTTTAAGACGCTTTTGGTGAGGAACAATACCACTTTTACCTTTAAGGATTTAATTATATACGGGACATTTAATAGCTGTTGGAGCACATGGTGCTCCCAAGTGAGGATTTACCTTAAATTTTCATCTACTACAGCTGTCGGATCACTTGTAGAGCCCATTCTATTGGTACAGCAAGCATGGTAAATATGGTGACTAAAGTAACGAAGTATACAAATCCAATAGGCGTCAGAATCAAATGTTTGAGGACAAATGTCACCAAAGTCTCTTCTAAGAAATTCTGGGTTGATATCCTGAAATGCTCCAGTGGCGATCAGGTTCTGAACGAGTCTTATACCTAAGATAGTTAAACAGTGAGGATTACTACCATATACAATGTATAGAAAAAGGTCATGAAAGGTCAAATAGCCCTAAAACCCTTCAAATTTGTCTGTGAAAAAATCTGAGCATGTAATCTAAAGATAATTAAGATTTAAATATAATCCCAAAGTCTCATCAAGTTTCTTTGCTCGGATTTTTTTCCAGCAGCCAAATGAAGTTTTCTTACCTTAAACAATAGAATTCAACATTTTTGCAAAATATGTTAAATTCTTTTGGAAAATGATTAAATAAATTTAACTGATGTTAGAATTTGTCTTAGAATTAAAATTGGAATTTTCTGTATTTTGAATTTTATAAGTTTATGCAAATTTAAGAAACTTTCCCTTTTTGGTAATGTTCTTGACTGTTAACTAATAATGTTAAAGGAATGCCAATAACTGGAGGATGAAAAGGAGATATATGTTAAAGTTTTATTAACTAAAATCAAAATTTCGAGTCTAAGAATATTACTTTTTCTAGTTATAGTATATATATATAAATGCTATATTTTTTGTAAAAAGAAATTCTTTATTTGAGCACACGGAGTGTTTACAACACAAAGCTTAAGAAATGTAGAGAAAATGCGTCCATGGCACATGGATACCGCCGTCCCGACCAACAGGAAGTTGACAAATGACGGACCAAATAAGGGAGACACAGTTAAACTCACCCCAATAATGCTTCAGAACAAATTTTAAATCAATCCAACATAAGTATACCAGCCGAGAAATATTTGACGAAACGTGACGAAAATACAGACGTAAGGACGATGGTAGAACTCAATTCCCCCGTCATCTAATGGCGGGGGTGGCATAATAAGCTTTGTATGCTCAATCCGTTTTACAACTATCTACACAATATAACAACATTTCTTAACTTCCAAGGCCAAAAATTACAATGTACATAAATATATTATCAAAAATAAAATTGGAAATCTGCTGACACAGAGAAATTGATTTGCGGTATTCATATGCTTTTTCGTTTCTTTCATCAGGGCATATATTATCAAACTGAGATTTTTTACAGGGGATGCAATATTCAAAAGGGATTTGCAATAATGTGGAACTTTTTTCATAGCAGACAGAATTGCATAAATAAAAGAAGGTAAATATCGTTGTTATAACATATTCAATATTGAACAAATTTTACTTGAATGATTATGGATTCAGGGCGGATATGAATGCTGATATCAATTTTATATTGTGAATCAATATCGGCCCTCATGGGCTTCTCATGAGCATATTACTCCGCGCAATTATAGTTTTTTGCTGTACTGACAAACCGTGATTTATAGGTGCAGTTTCTACTGCTACAGTATATTAATTTCTTCAATTTAAGTATAATACTGTAATAAAATTATTGTGATTTTTCTTTGATTGAATCTAAAAAACAACATCATTAAATAAAAAAACATGTGGTAAAAAGATTTATACATCTCACTTTCCCTATTAACCCAACATCGTCCATCGAGTTTAAGCACTAAGGGCAGATACGGGTGTCTCGATAAGATACTTGGGTTGATATGAAACTGACATATCCCCCCTTTTTCTATGTAATAATCTATAATTATTTAATTTAAAACTGCAGACCGGTTTATGTCGTAAACTGTAACAGTCTCGACCTGCCGAGACTGTATTCTCGTACATCCGTCATACTCTGATTGCGATTATCAAGTTTGGGGAATTTGTTGTAATGGCGCTAAATTGTGATACAGCAAAGCGAACAAAAACACTTGGACGTCGTTTGTATTATGACGTCACAATTCCAATTGGTCACATTACTTTGAAGTCCTGTTTCAAAACAAGGGCGCCCCAAGATCCAATACTTCTTGTTCAGAAGGGGAACAGTGTTAGAGGAAGCATGATCATTCATGTCTTTGTGGGTTTCACAAAAATACTTTCAATCAGATAAATGTGACTAGAGCGCCAAAGTGTGTCTTATATGCTTAATTCACTGTCTTAAAGGCTCACCCAATAAAAAAATTGATGGCACCCATTTCAAAGTGTTGTGGTATGAATCGGAATAAATATAAATGACTACTATTAGCTTGAAAAAGAAAGTGTCATTTATAAAATCGGTTGCACAGATTGACAGTTTCGATGATAACATTACCCTCTCCCTTAAAATTTGAAAACTGATGACTTTTTTCAGTTTTTTAATTCAAGGGGACACTTAAGCGTTAGAGATAAGCTTCAGGTTATACAAAACTAGTAGATGACCTTTTTAAGAAGAGTGTGATGAGTCAGGGGCAAACTCTTTGTTTTATTAAAAAGAAAATCAGTACAGATACCAAGAGGTATCTGAACAAGCACTCAAAATATCTCACAGTATCTTCATCTTCAGAGACAGTAGCACGCTTGCTTAGCATAACAGGAAAAGTGTTCAGGCTTGGCAGAATGAATATGAAAGATCAGAATTTGAAACCTCCATAATGATTAAATTCAATAGTTACATTTTGAATCAAATGACACGAGTTTTTCAATATTTCCCTTTGCAATATTATCTAAAAGTGTTCGTTTTTCTTCAATACAAGTCTTTTGTTTGAAAACCCTGAAATTTTAATTTAATTGTAAAATAATGAATTACTTGAAAATATGTGTAAATGTTAAGTATTTTTATGCATGGTTTTGTCAAAGTAATTGTAATATAATGCTTTACATTCTTATGCATATGCCTGGGTGATACACTAAAGGAGTAACAGCTCAAATTTGAGGCATATAACCACAGTGGTAGTAATAAATGTAATCAAATACTGCTGTTATCGAACAGACAGAAATAGTTAAACTAGAAGACAGACAAGACAGAGACCAACAGAAAGAAACGAAAGACAAACATGGTACACACAGCACTACACTAAAGTTAGAGTAACACGAACCCTACAAAAACTAAGGGGAAAACAGGTGCTCCGGAAGGGTAAGCAACTTCTGCTCCACTAGTAGCAGCCGCAGTTCTGTTTCTGTCAGACTTAATCAATAAATATAGGTGCTAAAACCTTGGGAAAGTCACATGAAACGCCAGTCTTAACCTACTGATGTTTTGATCAGTTACTGTGAGTTATTATATTAAGGTTGAAAAACACCGTCAATATATCATATTTTCTCGAGATATCTTTAACACAGAATTCAATGGGCAAAAATGACAAATATTTTTTTACTTTTCAATAACTATTCTTTTACTGGAGTATTATTTTAAACATTATACCGGTTCGCCAGGTTATAAATTAGTATTTAGAACAGGTACCAGTGGTAAGCAACGTTGACAAAAGTTGCTGTAAAATATCGTTTAGGCATTGATTTTGAGTATAATTCAAATAAAGGGCTAAATCGTTTATCGTAAAGAAATCAAATATGTCATGGGATTATTGAGGGATAAATCTGTTATCCTCAACTCTTAAATTAAATTTAAATGAATTTGGGTTTCCGGAAATAGATATAATCCGCACGTCATAGAAAAAATGCAAAGGTAAGATTTGAATAAGTGTAACTGTACTAAGGAGGAGATCGACATGCTGTCACTGAAACAAAGTGTATGACTGAATATATATTTTTTTAAATCCATATAGAAATATGTGATTTGAAATCATGATGTTTACAAGAAAATACATCAAACAGAAAATAACATATAAATATTGCGTGAGAAACTATGCACAAATTAAATTAGCCCGGGTGACCCATGATTTTGTTTTCGAATTTTGCGGCTTGCTCCGGATTTACCGGAAATAGAGGCCTGGGGAAAAGGGTGTATTTCAAAGCAAAGCCGCTTCAAGATCTTGGAGCGGAGGACTTCAAAGGGATATGACGAATGAAAATGTTTGATTTTATATCCTATTTTTTATGGTTATAATAAAAACGAGGGCCAAGTGTTTTCGACCGCATTACGTTACCACAGTTTGGCGCATAGACAACTTTACCCCAAGACTCGATATTATCAATCGGATTACAGTGTGGGTAGACCGAGAGTAAATTCACTGTATATTCATAATCTTTTAAGTTGTATTAATGTTTATAAACCGATAAGTATACATTTTATGATGATATACAGAACTATCTACAATATCAGTTCTGAGTAATATTTAAAGCAATAATTGTTGTCAATTTGAATGAACTTACTTAACACATAAAATTTGATAAAGCTTACCCCTTAGCATAGTGTTCACGTCATTGGTTGTTGCTAAATGATTTGGGTCTATAACAGGGTCTGCTCTTGGGTTTGTTGATCTTAAACGAACAGTTCCTCTGCTCTCTGGCCGAATAAGAATAGGAAACAAATTGAATCCAAACTGATTTGCATTTTGCTTTTGGTTCTCGATGACCTACAAAAACAACAACAGAAGAAACAAGTGTGACAGGATGATTCATGACTAAAATTCTTGACTGTTTCGGTCTTGCATCAACACTTAAATTATTAAAGAAAATTATAGTGTAATTTTGGATTTTTGTATCTATATTTAATGTCTGATATTAAGACATTAAGACTCACAGTACGAAATATCATCAAACACAGTATGTCCGACGATAGCTACTGTGTTGTCAATGAACGTGAATAAAAAAAAGATAACCGGATAAAAATATTTTTTTTTCATCTTCTGCAAAATTGGATATTTAACCCTGCGAAACCTTTTATACAAAGAACTGTAATACTATAAAAAAAAGCCTGTACTCACTTTTGTTTCACTTCTAACAGCGAATTATTTAAATCAAACCCAACAAAAATTTCCATATCCTGCAAAATTGTATAATCTGTTTGGCCCCGTTGACCCCTTTTATATACAAAATGGTAAGCACTATAACAAATCCAATTATTAACACCAAATCGTTTAAACAAACCCGACCAAAATCGGATAAGAGATACAGAAATTCCTATCCTACAAAATCGAATTTTCGGCCACTTTCACCCCGTATACCTCAAAATCAGTAAAAAATGAAGAAATATAGTTGATTCACAAGATACATATCTGAAAAGTCTCAACGAGATGAATCAAATTAAAACGAATCATTTTATACAAACTCTACAAAAATGAGGTTAAACATGAAAATTCAATGTCCTGTGATTTTGAATTTTCAGCCTTTTTAACCCTTCTCGAAAAGGAATAACAGATTGAGAAAATCCATTGAGGTACTACTGGGATCTCTCAATACGTCGATTCATACGTAACAAAAAACACCAAAAATAAACCTTTCTCTTCCCCTACAACATTGCATTTTTGATCACTTTAACCCCTTTTATGTTAAAACAGTAAATGTAAATAATTTTTTTCATCTTCTGCAAAATTGGATATGTAACCCTGCGAAATTTTTATACAACGAACTGTAATACTATAAAAAAAAATAGTACCGGCAACTTTTAATGCGGAAAGGCCTCGAAAAGTATTGCACTAAGTAGTTGTCCCTGCCGTCGAATTTGGCTTTCCGTTTTAATTTGTTGGGACTTGAGTGCTTCTTTTGCTAAGTTTGGAACATGAACTTCCTACGTTTTGGTTTTATTGCTACTGCTGAGAGGTTAATATTTTAAATGTACATATATTATTCTAAATTCTCCATATTTTTCATCATTAGTTATTTTGTATTTTGCAAGCCGTCATTTGAAAAAAGCCATCAAAATAAGATGAAAAATAAAAAAAAATAACAGGTTTGCCATTGTATTGTTATCTGCAGAAATCTGTTTATAGACGCCAACGCCGCCGACGACAACACCCTACCATAAATCTACTACATTTTTTAAGGTGGTTTAAAAACACCAGACGCACAGACATCGTTCAGTCAACCTTTACCAGATAGTTCAAAGTTATGACACTAAACAATCAATTTGTCAATGTTAAAGGTGAAATGCAATAATTATTTTACAGAACTAAGACGTTTATAATCATATGTAAGCCTTTGCTTAGTACATAATGCAATATGGTCATGACTTTATAAATTTATAATCTTTCATATTTTTGTAATCGATGTTATTTTTAGGCATAAATTAAAGAAAATAAAGATTAATACATACATCAGGATTGTAGTTAAACTTAAGTCCATTTTCAATTATTCCATTATCAGATGCATAACTCAAACTGTACACCCAGATATCCGGATAAGTAACTGGAGTATTAGTAGGCGGTCCTGTTCTAGCAAACAGAGTTCCATCTAAACCAGATTTGGACAAAATACCTAACAAATATATAAAACAATATACACAAAGGTAAGTATAATTAAAAATCATTAAAATACCATAAAAAGGATCAAGAACACATAAGAAAACGATTCTAACAAAGACCCTATGTAGAAATTAACCAGACCAAAAAAACCAAGACGAAAAAGAAGCACATAAGAACTCATCGCTGCAATAATAAATCTGAACCAAAAGGGGCTTTAATAAGCCTTCATCGCTGTTTGATACACAACCACACAAGGACGATTGTTATTACTTTATAAACCTTCTTATGAAAAGTTAATGCAATAAAACATCAATAGCCAGGAAATTGTGTAGTCTACATGGTCTAGTAGATGTTGTTTTATGTGTAACTGTAACTCTTTTCACATTTGCTACAGTTGAATAACATCACATTTTGATGTGGGCCTTTTACAGCTAGCTCAACGATATAGATAGTAGCCCATTGTTTTAAAGCCAGTGTAGAATACCCATGCGAGAGATCGAAAGTAAATAGTCCAAAGAGACAAGATAAATTTGAAACAAACTAAAAGATAAAACGTAAACAAAATGAACAAAAGCTTGGACTCCACGACTTTTAAGGTGACCTGTAGATATTTGTGATTTAAACGTTTTAGACACTTGCGACATAGACTATAATACATCATCTCTTTTTATGTTTTTAGGCATTTTTCACAGCGAACAGATAAGCGACGTTCGCCCTTGCAGCCATCTTTATTGGTCTGTGTGAAATCCCAGGGACAATTATTAGAGGGATTACCCATGGAAAATTCTGCTAAAATTTTGTGCCAATTGGCTTATAAATGAATTCTGTTTGAGGTTCCACATGATAAGCCTAGTTTTTCTGTGGCAACTTATGCTAAGTTTACTTTCGATTGTCTAAGTAGTACCTATGTTAAATTAACTTCAGATGTGACAGCCACCTTGGTTGAGAGAATTCCTGGATTAGTACCGTTCAAAAAGTTTCTTTTTTAATTGGCTAAGCAGTTTCAGACAAGAAAATATTAAGTGAATTTCACAAAGGGTCTCACGAAAATCAAAGTTAAGCACTGGTTGCAATCTTCGTTGGTCGATCGAGCTGCTGAAAAAAAAATTGAGATTGGACTATCTATGGATCATTTTACTAATTAAGTTTGATTCCTATTCGATGTGCATTGACATACATGAAGATTTTCAACTGAATCACCAAAACGGACCCAAATCAATTTAAGATCGGGAACTCGAGTAAAGTTTTGATAAGGCACCAAAGATATGATGGCTGTTTTTTTTTCTTTCAAAAGTCATGTTTTTAATAAAGTAATATCTTATTTTCTATACTAAGTTAGAAATATATTTTTTAAATGACGACCTAAGAACCACTTCAACAACTTTTAATTTAAGAAAGGCCAAAAAAATTCAGAGATCATTTATAAATATATACGACAGAAGAGGAATGTATCGTAATGTCAACATCTCAAATAATCCTTTGAACCAGGCGATCCCGACCTCCTTTGTATTTTTGGGTGTTTAAAATCGACTAAATCGTTTAAAAGGAGAATAATTAAAATGAAATCGACAAAGGGTTTATTTAATTATTCAAAGCCTAAGATCTAAGCCTAAGTCATAGCGTATGACACACAGTAATATCGGTAAAATTCTAAATGGAGCCTTTCAAGGAGTATCCAAAATTTTGGTTCATATAAACAAAGGAGCTGACAAAAATTTCATTCTTATAGACCCCAACATTGAAATAAGTCTGTTTATGTAACCTATATTTGTATTTGTTCAGGAATTAATAGGCCACCCCAAGGCATTTTTACCAATGTTTGATTACAATTGGCCAAATTGGCCAAATTTTCAGAGAGTATGTTTTTCCTATAAATAGACCACGTTCTAAGATTTATGACAAACGGGATGACTTCAACTTTTCTATTGTTCACTTGTTGGCAACATTCCTGCTTCCCTTGCATACAAGGTTTATATGTTGTTGTTGATTCGATACTCTCGTGCCTCTTTCAAGTATCAGGATATTCTAAAGAAAGCATTGCTGTTGTCTCCAAGGATACGTCCAATCAAGGTTGAATTTCTTCCCTCCTTAGATTTTATGTTTGCCATCATGATCATTAAGTTGATCCATATGGTATCAGTGTATCTCAACTAGTTGTGGACCTGTTACCGGCAATTCAAGAATAAGTTGATGTCTTCTCTGATTGACATTCAACCGGATTGAAGTTTAAGGAAGTTTCACGACGGGTGTCGCTCTTGAGACAGGGGATGCTTATCCTTTCGAAGCAGCTTATCCTACTCCTGTTTTGTAAAGGAGTTTTTGGAATCTAAGCCTTTGTTCATATTGTTTACTTTTTATATTTTAGTTAAGTTTAAACTGTATTTATTTGCACAAGTGACAATATACATTACAATAAGCTACAACAAATTACAAATGATGGGATTTGGAAACAAGTATGAATACTTATATTATTCCGTCTCCCTGGAAAGAAAGAAAAGCAAGCAGTATTGACATGTTTACAAATACAATTATATCTGAAAATGTTAAATAAATTGACAGCATCGGTTTTTGGTCAAACTGCGAGGAGGCATAAAAAGCATAGTGCGAGAACGTCAAGATCTAGTTGTAAAATGTGTCTGCTATGTAATAAATACGAGTTATATTTTGTTCAATATTCGGACTAAAGGAACTACAGACCAAACCTCCCTGTCAGTAATATGAAATTTTGCTCTTCAAGAAAAATATTCTCATTTCCTGTACGTATGTTGTTACAAAGATTCATTGTCATACAATAATTTTTTAAGAGTTATATTCCTACCAATAGTCTGATCACGAATTGTGCTATAAATTCTGAATTCAAGCAAAAAGTGTTTTGTATTTTCGACATTTCCACATTGACAGAATTTTGATTCCGTAAGATTCTTTGAAAATAAATGTTCGTTAACATTACTGCAGTTCACCAGAAGTCTGGCATGAAGAATCTGACCCTTACGTAAGCCAGTATTATAATATTTGAGTATATTTTTATTATTAGAATTCAAGTAAGATGTAAGAGTATTTTTTGGAGGGTTAGACTTAATTTCATCAGGAAGCTGATTCCATTCCCGTATAACAGAGGGTAAAAATGAATTATTACAGTAAACTGCTCTACAGTTAATATTAACGATATTGTTTGCTCTCCGAATGTTGTAATTATGGACTTCAAAAAGCTGTTTGGGGACGAGGTTACTCAGGTATTAAGGAGCACTGCAATGAAACATTTCATGGAATTTTAAAACTCCTATCATGTAGGGATTCTCATATAACATCTGCGTATCCAAGTAAAGGTCCAATAAAGCTAATATAATAGTTTGTAAATGACATCTACTAAGACGGAATTTCAAATTTCACATAAGATTCAAGTGGGATGTAGATTTTTCTATTATGCATGAGAGTTTCATCAGCCATCTTCCTGAAAAGTCAAGCCTTTTAAATGTTTGTGACTTTCTACTACGTTAATCATAATATCATTCATATAAATGGGAGAGTGGTGGGGTTTAATATTTTTGTTGAGAGGGTCATGGCTTCTGTTTTTCTAGCATTGAAATTTACCAACCATTGACGTGACAATTGGTGAATTCTTTCAACATCTCTATTTAATAGACTAGCAGCAGCATACTTAACCAACAATAATAAAAAGGGATTATCGTCTGAAAAGAGTATGATATTGCAAGGAATATCACAGACAATGCCATTTATAAATATTAGAAACAAAATAGGTCCTAATATTGATCCCTGTGGAACACCAGCTTTCATATCGAATATATCTGACTGATGTCCCAATATTAAAACACTTTGTCTTCGTTTAGATAAATATATTTGACCCATTTGAAAAGATTTCTTGTATTCCAAATTTCTCGAGTTTATAATAAAAGACCCTTATGCCACACCCGGTCGAATACCTTACTTATATCGCAAAAGATTACTTTAATTTCCTTCCCCGTATCCAATTCATGCAAGGCTTTACCAAACATATCTGTCAAACTTAGTAATTGATTAATTGTAAAATCTTCTGGCATAAATCCAGACTTGAGGTTTGTAATAATTTTGTTGCCTAAAATAAAGTTAAAGAAGTGTTTGAGAATACATTTTTCCATTGTTTACCCACTATTGATAGAAGGGAGATTGGTCTGTAGTTCGAAAGTAACTCACGTAGTCCATTTTTAAACACAGGAATGACATTTGCGATTTTCCAATGTACAGGATATATACACATTTCTAGAGGTTTATTAAAAATGGGATATCCTAGTTCTCTAGCTGCATGTCTCGAAAGTCTCGGACTTATTGCATATGGTCATGTTGTATAGTTACATCTAAAAACAAGAGTTGGTCAACGACCTCCTCTTGTGAAATATTAATTTCACTTAAGGTGGGGATATTGTCAGGCATTGGTATGTTTGGTAATGAAGCCCCCGTATCATCAACATTCGATTGTTTATAAAAATATGAATTAAAAGCTTTGGCTTTTTCGAATTTGTCCTGTACATAATTGTCATTTATAAGGAGATAAGGGTTCTTTGAGGATCGCGATGGAAATCCACACAAGTTTCTAATAGTTTTCCTCCAGTTTCTTACATTCATATCAGAATTATTTAAGTTGCTTACTTGCTTATCAAAATAGTTTGTTTTGGATTGTTTGATTAAGTTAACACACTGGTTTCTCACTTTTCGGAAGTTAGCCCACGACTGCTGCGTGTTGACTTTTTTGCGTTTTTGTGCAATCTTTTTCGCTTAAGGGTTGTTTTCCTTATATGCGAGGTCATCCAAGGAGGATCATTTTGGCGTACTTGAATGTATTTACATGGTATGTTTTTCTCTGCACACTTAAGAATAGATTCAGTTACCATAGTAACCGCTGTGTTTACAATATTATTTATAATAATACTATCCCAATCAGTATTTTGTAAGTCTTGTCTATATTGCTCATAGTTCCCAATATTAAAGTCCACAATTTTTCCTTTAAAAAATTTTATTATTTGGTTTTTGCAAATTTAGAACTCAACTAACAGGGCAATGATAGCGAATGTTTGCTTCTGGTATGTTTTCACCAACTTCTGAATAGATTAACAAATCTTTGTCAATGACAATTAATGGGTCTAACAAAGAAGATAATCTGGATTCGTGAAAAATGTAGATTCAGTAATTGCTTGATAAGACCTTTTTAAGATTATAATATTTAGTTTATTGTAGATATTATTAAATTGATTTTCGTTGATATCTCCCATTACAACAAACGATTCAGTGCCAGAACTTAACGCTTTTTCGACTGATATTCTAGTTTGTTTCGAATTCCTCATGTCTCTTTGGACTATGCACTTTTGATCTCTGGCATTAGTATTCTACACTGGACTTGAAAAGGACTATGGCCAATTTCCCTAGAGATCTGTTCATTGAAATCGGTTCTATAAATAAATATCATGTATCTTATTTTAAAAGATTAACGTCATTCTGAAAATCTAATTTTAGCCGGACAGGTAAATTACCTTGATAATAGGCTATGACTATTGTTAAAAGTACCCTTAACTTGTTAGCACGAGCACAATTAAAATATTAGGTTTTGTATTTATATTCTAATTAAAGCTTATGTGTGACATTTCAAGTTCAAAATACAAC
>JARWCS010329841.1:0-12234 GCA_034783895.1 Geukensia demissa | reverse complement strand
CTTTCCCTTAGAAACCCTTGGCTCAGTAGCTTTATTGTCAGCTGCAACCCTCTATCAATAAAATCCGCAAAAACATCACAACCAAACTTTACACAATTAAAGGTATATCAAGTACAAACGTTTAGTTAAAATATCTTTGTGATGTTATTTTGAGAACACACCTATTTTGAAAAAAAAACATCTCCAAAAAGTTGCATTTTTTACAGAAAATGTTATTCTTGTTGAAATAGTCAAATGTGACCTGTTGTTTTGACAAAATCATGAAAATAATATAAGTTTAAGTATTGAATTATTAAAAGAAGGTTATTAAACAGCATTTTCACATCAACTTATTGTTATGTCATAAAATCTAAAATATATCTACTCCTTTGTACTGAATGTACTTCTTGTGGGTGATAAAAACACACATGAAGTTAATTGATCTTGCGCTTGTTTTATCAGTTGTTTGCTTATTAATATTTCTTGTAGCAACATTTTTCGTTATGTCTCTTGTTTACATTTGCCATTCAACACAGAAATTAAAATCTCTACATAGATTTTTGTCGATGGTTAAACAGTTAAAGCTTGGTGTCACATTCTGCTTGATATTGAATTTATTCTAAAACGTATTGTTCCCTTCCGAAAGCTGAGTCTTCGATGATTGTATCTATTATAGAACGGATGTTTGGCCGGATGTGTTACCAACTCGTGTTTAATGACACCGCTGTACGCCAGGAGAGCCTTTGCACACTCACAGCTAGGTAAACTAATTTAATTGACGTAATCAGGAGCAGATTTAAAGATAACTGGTCTGTAAAAACTGTCACACTAATAACAAAATCAATATACAAAATAGATTATTGTACAAAGTTTCAATCAAATCGGTATTTGTTTTTCCAAAAAAAATAAGGTAAATTCCGATACATACCTGCAGTATAATTTTTACAATTACAATTATAGTTTTTGTCATAAATAATTTTTATAGTTTGATTTTCTAATTTGTTTGGAGAACATTTCTATTTTAGGTGAAAACTTGCTATTATATTCTTTTGTAGCTGAACATGAAAAGGCTTTAAAGGATGCAGAAAAATGTGTAGTTCTGGACAGCAAAAATCCTGTAAGTTAAATGCTGTAAAGCTTTATAAAAATAATCATATACTCACCTAATGATGAAATGGCGGATGGCTGGTTGACCCTTTTAATTCCACATTTAAAGGATAATTAAATACACGAATTGAAAACAATAGAATCTTTTTTTTGCATTTTGTTCATTTTATGATGATACTATAGCCTGAAACTCTTATTAGGTTCTTCATCTGTCATGTTCCGGAATTTCATGTTATCTGTGCTTCAATCTCTCTGTTGGATTTTTGGGGCTTTTTCGACGCTTTAGGATTGGACGTTTTGGCCCGATTATTTATATTGAAAAGTTAAGGCATTCCAGTATATAATATATACGTTTCGCTCTGATTTAAAAGTAAACCAATAAACCAACAACGACACCGATGTTTTTCCCATTAAATAAAACAAAGAGAATATTATACCTACTCGCACAAAGATGTTGTTCAAGATGAGCTTGACGCAGCTGAGTGTAATGGTCTTGTCTGTCTTCCGACTTAACGATTTCTGTTTGCCCCTTTGTTATCTTCGAATACCTTCTTATGGTCCAGTGAAGAATAAACTATGTGAGAGACCATAAACGGATAGTCCAAAGAGACAAGACAAATTTGAAATAAACTAAAAAATAAAACAAAAAGAAAAGGAACAAAGGCTTGGAATCCACGTACTCATTTACAAAATAGGAATTGGAACAGGTGCGTTAGAAGGGTAAGCATTGATAGTTTTGCGCGCAACACCCGTCCTGAAATTACATTGAAATTTTGTAATTACTTATTGACACTCAAATTCCAAAACTCCTTTCAAAAAGGATGATATGATGTCCATATCGTATCCCTTTGTTAACTTTTTAAATCGACTTTATATCTTATAAAACTGTACCTATACATTTATTATCTTTATAGGACCTATATTGCATCCGATCACTAGTCAAAAGTACGATGGATAAAGATAGTTGGGTAAGTATATTTAAAAATAAATTCACTCTTCTTCTGCAAGTGTAGATTTGTAACTTGTTACAAATCAAATCTTCTTGACTTCAGTGATTTTGATGGTTAATTACAATTAAACAGACATATCCAACTTATCTGTTTTGAGAGGTTCAAAGTTTTGCTAATTTGCTGTTTTACTTTTTCCCGTTTGAGTATGATATTTTATATTTTTGTTGTTCTTTGGCTTACAGTCTTTTTAATCAGCATAACCAGGAGGTAATAGCTTTCTTGTTTTTGTATAAGGAAAACGAATTCTAGTTAATGTACAGGAGAATTCAATTCATTTAACAATAAAGCATTTTAGGCTGTGTGCTCTTTTAGCAACTGTTACATATTATTTTCAGACATACAAAGGCGATGGAAGAAGAACTGATTTAAATTTTCTAGCAGATTTAGATATCGCCCTAAAGTTAGACCCAAAACATAAGTGTGCTTTGGTTCTCCGAGCAGCGATGGTGGGTATATTCTTAAAAAATGATTGAATAAATTTACAAATGCGTAAAAATAAATTGTTAAATTTTGAAGTTTTTGTTGGAACGATAATATTATCAGTGAAATCTTTATACAATAAACAAATTAGAAATATTTTGTAAACATTGTTACCTTTTTAGGCAAATAATAAAATATGTTGGTTTTTGTACTCATGTCATGAAAAGCATGCTGAAACATCAGATATATTTTTTGCCATATTATTATGAATGATTGTACCCTTTCTTTACTACGAGTTTCATTTACAAACAAATTTTAAGGAATAAATTTGTAAATTTCTATATACCAGTTAGAAGAGCAAGCTGTTGCAGTCAGAGGTGTATGTATATCACAAACTAATATGTTGCTTTTAGTGTCCTTTTTAACACACATCCATTTGTCACACTTTTATCGATAACTACTTTTATTATTTACATAATATCACCATGTTTTACAATAATAACCCTAAATACTGTTGTTTAAAAATGTTATTTATTAAACTGGAATAGGTGTGCTTGAGTTATTTCTTTCATTTGATTGCCGTTAAAACTGTGGGTAAAATAGATGTATGTGTTGCAATCTATATGGAAAACCAGAATAGGTTCTTCTCTGTTATGGCACTTTTCATCAAATTTATATATGAAATTAAATGATATTCCATATAAAAATCAGAAAGTGGAAGATACATGCAGGGAAAATGTATGACATTGTCATTGGATTTTTACTAACAATACCCAATTCGATTATAAAAAATTCCAGTTTTCCACATCTGTTCTGCATTTTAAAACCACTGTTAATCGGCGTGTAAGTAACATTTACAACACTGACTAAATTGTTGAAATTTGAAGGATTTTAAAAGTGATTGATTCACAAATGAAAAAAACTATGATATCCATTGTTTTTTTTACATAACCCACATATTCTATTGTGAGTGTTTTATAATTATGGTTCTTAATTGTCCAATCACTTATTGGATGTACTAGGAAAATGAAGAGATATGGGGAAAAATTCAGAGAGACTGCACACCAACCACGAGAAAACATAAGGAATTAAGAAATCTAGAGGTCTTCACAAATCCTTTAACAATGGTGGAATACCACTCCTTGTGAGAAGCTCTAAATCGCCCTAAATAAAAATCGTGTTTGATGCTTCAAGTTGTGAACCCATTTTCTCTTATGATTAATTTTATTTTGTATGGCCTATTTTTGTTGGAATGTACGCGCGGAGTAAACGAGGATTTCGCAGAGAGAGACTATACCAGGCCGGCCAATAGAAATGTCTAAAAAATAATCTAATAATAGGATAGGCCAATCAAATGCGAGTATCTGCTTTATCACTTGGTGATAATATACATGTCTCGTTATATACTTTAAATATCAGTCAATACAAGATACGGATAAAATACCTCAATCATTAGATTAACTCGTCTTGTATTTACATTCGAGGCGGGAAATGTTTTCGAGCCTTTCACATAATGAGCCATAAATCTTAAATCTCGTTGGGTTCTTGTCTGTCGCCCTTTTTGTTATTTGTAAATAATGGCCAAAACTACGAAATTCGGCGAAAAATCCACGTGTTTTAAATTCAGAGCATTTGAAGTAAAATTCTTGTCTAAGGTAGGATTTTATATTTTAATACACCTATAAGTTGATACTATCATCCAACTGGTCCAATTTGAAATAAATAAAAATACAGTGATATTTTTCTATCAATTTAAATAAGTTTTTAAGACCTTTTACTTCTTTGATTGTTTTACAATATATTAATTAATTTAAATCTATATTCGTATCGTGTTACACAACTTAATAAACTAACAATATAAGATTTTGTGTTTGTTATAAAAATAATAAAAGTAACAACAATAACATAAATAAATAACCCCAAAACATCAATTTTGTTTTTGTTTCACTATAGTTATACTGACAGCTTGTTAAAATATTAACTTGTGATGGTAATAACGATTATCTTGCCAAAACTAAAGTCAGATCATCTTTTTATGAATGATTTTTTACCACTGTAACTGATTCAACACAAATTTGCAGCGGTGTAAATAATGCGTTAATTTTGTGGTTTTTTTTTCTTCGTTTTTCCAACAGTTGGCACCCGGGTACCAGAGAGACAACGACCAGTTTAGAAATATCACTACATTTAACCATTCTTTCATATTGGAATTCTATGATAAGTAAGTATTATTTCATGATTTTATAACGTTAATAAAAACTTTTTATATAATTTCCAAAGTATGATTCTACTACGAAAATTTGTTGAAAAACAATTTTATATAAGAGCTAGTCGGTTGAAAACTTCATAGCATTTTTATGAATGTCTCAAACCTTTTCAATATAATGTATTTACTGCACTACCGGGCGCCTTTCGTTTATTTGTAGATATTTATATACGCTAAGTGTTCCTCATACTATAATAACTGTAGACCTGACTCCAGACAAACCCAGTAAGAAACAACTTGGTAAGTTCGACTAGTTTTAGTAGCAGTTACGAAAAGTACCAGAAAAGTAAAACAAATATTTCCATCTTTATTCAACAAGTGAAATATAAAATCCAACAGTATATATATAATAAAAGATTTTAACATTTTCCCCATGTATTGTTCAGTATTGTGCATCAGAACAAAATAAAAACAAAACAAAATGGGACAATAGATAAAAGAGAATACAAACTTAATTAGAACCTGTTCTGCAATGGAGATAAAATTTAATCCTAAATCTTTTACCATCTGAGATAAAAAGACAATTTCAACTATGCCCTTAAATTCACCTTCATTAGAAACAATTTCATCCGAAAGTTTAAATTGGGAATACAAACATTTACCTCTTACTGTTATTTTTCCGATGCATTTGAGTTCATGGGTTCCTGACGTACTTGCATTGGACGATTGGTTATTAAAATGAAACCATCTCAATTATTCTTTGTTTTTTTTTTATTTTTACAGTTTTATTGTGTAGTGCAAAATTAAAGTTGATCATTTATCTATTTTAAGAGAGCAAATTAGAAGCCAACAAAACACCAGTCACAAATTCTCCCATCAACATAGATGTGTCAGTTCAGCAGACACCATTCAGATGTGGCACGCCTGGTCCAGCTAATCCATGTCGTTCTTCAGCAAGACGACGACATGACTATGGCAAAGCTATCCAGAAGTTCGTATCCAGACCGAAAACGGCTTCAGACTATTTTGGTAAGACGTTTGCTTTGAAATACGTGGCTTTTGGATTCGACTATTAAGTATATTACATATAGAAGTTTTGCAGGGGCGAATAACTCAATAAAACGACACATAAGTTTTTATATATTAACAAAATTTTAAAATCTGTTATAAATTTACATTGAATTATACCATGACATAGACATTTGTTTACTTTTTATTGTTTGTTTTACCTTGGTTTACATCTGGCATACGTTATGTCAAACTAATGTATCCATTTCATTTTGTAACAACAATTTAGAAAAATAACAAAGGATTCTTTCCTTTTCAGCTCAGCTGGAGCGTGCCTTGAAGTTGAAAGCCCAAAAAGAAGAAATAGAGAGTAGACGAGCCGTGTCGGCTATCACTATAAGACAACAAACAAAATCACTAAATATATCAAAGACTTCTAACTTATCACAATCTGTCTCCTCAATACAGTCTCCGAGGAGAACCACTGAATTCAAAGAAAATGTGCCACCACCTTATATACAGCAATCATCCTCTAGTCAAAATAGAATAACAAAACTACAGAATGTGTTCAAAAAGCCAGGCACTGCAACGACTCAAAAAACTAGCCAAACTGTTACAAGTACAGCGACTAATAACACGGCCACCAGTTTTGTTATACCAACACCAGAAACTTATTCTATACCTGTAAGTGTTTATGTATTTTGTAAATACATTAGGAAGTTTTAAAAGTAAGAAAAACAATAGATCTACTCTTTCATTAACTAGCTCTAGTTTTATGGTATTTCCATATTACAGTGTAAATCTACTTTATATTTTCAATGTGTTGTTTCGTACATTGTTTGGTGGACTAACTGTCCACCGTATTTCATAGAAATACAATTATTCAGAGATAGAGAGAAAGAGAGAGATGTTGAACTCATTGTTCTTTAGTTTAATATTTGTTTGGTTTAATTTTCATCATTGCATATTAGAACAGAGCAACTTACCTAATAGTTATTGGCTAATATAATCATTGTGTGAATAATAAACAAATTTTTCAAATATAGGTCTTCCAACCAGTCAACGTTAGAGAGGCCCCTCGGATGTATTATAAGTAAGTAGAACACATTTTTATATGAATTGAATAACATCAGTTTGTTCAAGATGGTTTATATGTGCATTATTAAAAAGTACAGAATGATGATTTTATTTCATGCGAATGAATACGAAAATAGACAGTTCATTCAAGACACTGGGAACAAGGCAATGATGAAAACACAATAACAAAACAAAGATTGACAACTTTGAAAAATAACTCGATGGATCTAAAAGGGCAAGCAAAGGATGTGCTGTATAATTCATTGTAAAGTTTGGCTGGTCTTTTCCCTTTTAAAAAATGTCATATTCTATTCAGAACGATTCTAACAATAAAATATAATAAGGCCATACAAATATTCTCCGTGGAGGTATTTTATAACGAAATAATAATTTGAGATGCCGCCTTTCTGATGATGTTTTTTTTTTTAAAATGTGACGGAATATAATAATTGTCACCACCATACAAATTTATTATAATAACAAATAAATGAATCACATGAATAAATATAGCATAATCATCGAGAGTCCAGATCTACGAGTGGCGACAAATGCTCGTTAATTTCTGTGTCTAAAACACTTCGTACTGGTGCAGTTTCCTTTTTTGCAATTTTTGTAACTATTTTAAGGAATGTAGAGAATTTCAAAAAGACTTTATTCCACTTATTAACTCTTATAACTTATTAATATTTTGTAGGCCTTGGAAGGGTGATAAACTTCCAGTTGCAGAAATAAGGAGAAAAGTTTTAGCTCCTGTGTTCAAATGAGATAAGAGGACTTCCTTAAATTTAAATTTAAACTTCCTACTTATTTGCTTTTGATCCCTGATGTCAGTTTTAAAAACAAAACTGGAGAATCATCCAGAGTTAGTGTAGTAGATTCGAAGAAATTAAATCAACGTTTGAGTGCTCATCTGTTTTACGAATCGTCATCAGCAAGTGTTATAACTGTTAATAAATGATATGTTTGTTAAGTTAATTTTTATTAAGAATTCGAAGATGAAATGAACAAACACAAATCGTTCAGTCAAAAGGGAAACACGAATAACAAACACCAGTATAAAAAACTCTACACAGGAAACTTAAGCGTGAGTAACACAAAAAATAGGGCGAGCGAATTTAATTGAGAACAGTATAAAAATAGGCTTACACGTTGGGGTAAAATTATTTCCTAATACCTAATATCATATTTGTTCTTGCGACATTTAAATACGAAAAGTATGCAGATACAATAAATGGGCACGAAAAGCTCAAATGATAGTTTATTTTCTATACAGCAAGAGATACTGTAAACCCACTTCTTTCGCGTGCTATTAACTTTCGCGACTTTTGCGGTAGTCTTACAAATCTTTCCAAAGAAAAATTACACCAAGCTCATGACGGACGATAATTGCTGGAAGTGCAGTCCAAATTCGACACTACATGGAAGAACTTGACAACTTAACTCAATGCTGAGGCCTACATATGTAACTCGGTTTACTATTAAGGAAAATCAATTCATTTTTATCAACAACATTTTGAGTACTGCATGAGCAGTTTTAAAAATGTTCTCGATATGTGAACAATTATGCTTGATTGCATTAAAAGTTTGAGTTTGATTGTTTGTACAATCTTATTAAGAAATTAACTTATTTAGAAATTAACTTATTTAGAAATTAACTTATTCCTGATTAATTATAATTAATTGATTAGACAGGTAAAAATAAGAGTGATTAGCAAGATTTGAACATGTCATCACTGTCGACATTGACAAGTTCTGGAATACACATGTTTATCTCATAACAAATATCAAATTTTTTGGGAAATTTTTATTTAGGACATAGGAATAGACAGTTTCTATTCTACAACTGAAAGGCTTTATCCTTAATCAGAGAATCAATTTATAAAACGATTCAACGATGAGTGTTGCGCGCAAGACAGTGGATGCTTACCCTTCTGGAGCACCTGATCCCACTCCTGTTGGTGTTCGTTGATTCCTAGCCTTTGTTTCTTTGGTGTCGTGTTTTATTTTTTCGTTTGTTTCAAATTTGTCCGGTCTCTTTGGACTATGCCCTTTTGAACTCCCACATAAGTATTCTAAACTGAACTTTAAACAAATGCATAATTTATTTTAAAATTGTTTAAAAGATTTTATTAATAAATACACTAGTTGATTAAATGCTGTAAACGTACGATATAGTACGCCCGACCGCGAAAATATCCTTCCAAAAATTTTAGAATCGCGAAAATAAATTTCCACGAAACACTATCCGTCTTCTTGCGTCGACTTGCCTGACTATAAATTTCTGTCACATTTTTCTCCGAAATCATTCAAGTTAGCTTCCTGATCTTTGGCACAGACCTTTGGTATGGGGAAGTGTATCGTGTAAAGCAGTTTTAAGTCAGCCGCATTTCCACTTCCCGTTTGCCGAGACTTCGACCATTTTCTCATGTTGGAAAATTTATACCACATTTTTCTCAGCAACTATGCAGGTTAGCTTCCTGTTATTTGGCACAGACCTTAGGCATGGTTAAATGTATCATGTAAGGCAGTTTCCATTCGGTCTCATTTCCACTTCTTGTTTACTATTTTTCATGTTGGAAAAATTTCTGTCACATTTTACTCTTGAACCATGCAGTTTAGCTTCATAATATTTGGCACAGAGCTTCAGTATGGTGAACTCTATCAGGCAAGACAGTTTCAAATCCATTGCATGTCCACTTCCTATTTGGTAACATTCCTTGAAAATATGTCTTACTAGGAAGACCCAATACTAAGTATGTATAAATGTAATAGCTACAAGAGGCTGAAAATATGAAGAAGCTTACAGGTAGATCCGTTCAACATCAAACATCTATAGTTGGTCAGAAGAAGATCACCTCATATGAAACATTTTAACAACGCTTTACTCTAATTTTCTATTATTAAAAAATTTGTTACCTATTTTAAGATAAATTTCCCATTAGGTTCCATGTAAAACTAAGATTGGCTGTGGCAGCCATCTTGTTTGTCGGATGGAATGCTGGGTATAATTCTGACTGATTGATATCTAAAGATCATTCTTCGAAAGCTTGGTTAAGAGTTAATATGGTCACATGTTTAACTTACTCAGGTTGTGGCTGCTTTCTTAGATAAACCTCTGTATGTATTTTTCATGGGATCATACGTTAGTCAAGTCATGTGCTGTAGGTTCAAGATGATCGATTGTCACCAAATAAACAAAACCTGGTTAGAAATTCATAATGATTTTAATATTCAATCACCCAGACATTCACATTCTATCGTAAACAGTGATATGAAATAGAGAAATGGGGGATATGGAGTAAATATTCATGACACAAAAATCTCGTATGTACAAGAAAATTCCAAACAAAGGAACGGCGCTTTGATTGCTGTTCTTCATCTCAAAGTCACATTGAGGCCTTGGGCTCATTTAAAAAAGAAATCCATATGATACATATTTTCCTTCTAACATTTCTTATAAGTAATATAATAACACCAACCATGAAATGTTATTACACTAATTGTCAAGTATTTTCAAATTTGATTTTAAACGGTATATGGTAAAGAAATATTGACGGGTGATTCGATACTTTTGATATAAACACATTTCCAAGTACAAATAATTCTTGAGAGGAAACGACCACTGGATGTACTTTATTTTAATACTTCTGATCGTCAGTTGTATTTGAACCACTAGGCTGAATGGCTTGTTCATAAGAGGGTAGTTGTGTCGGTGCAGGAAACACAGTAAATGGAGTAGCCAATAGCTCATGCCCGGCGTGTTCTAAAAATTAACAAACGCTATTATTATGTATGCATAGAGTGTTCGGTATGTTAATACTAGCATGTTTATATGAAAAAAAATCTTAAATGCGCTCAAAATTACTTAACAAATAAACATATAGACTTTCAGCAAATTTCACCTTTTCGATATCTATCAAAATGTGTTGTCAATTTTGTTGCTAAGTTTTAAATATCCCTAGTAGTATTGACGGACTTTTTATGAACACAATCATCGGTATCAAAATAGATGCACCGAAAATATTCAGAAGAGAACACTTTAACGCTAATGATTAGTCTCATCTTTAAAATTATGGCTGTCAACACTGAGATTAGAATATTGCTATTTTTCACCTTTCCATATTCTATAATTCTTAATCAGAGGTATGGGCAAAACCCACGCTCTACGATATACTCCCAGATATAGATGATGTTTTACCTGAAGATGCTAATGGTCGTGTATCTTCCGTGTATTCGTTTCTTGTCGTTCCATTTTTACGACAAAGTCGACTGCATAGGCGAACAGTTATTGAAACTATGACAACAGAACCGATGATCACAGGTACTACTACGGCAGCAATAGCTGCATTAGACCTGTAATAAAAATAGTTCGTGGTCTAGGCGGGTCTACCATGCACTCTGATAGGACTATTCCTAACCATCATTTTTAAATTCGTATTTCTATCTTTTTTCATATTTTTGATGTTAATCAGCATAAGGAATTCGAAGATACCAAAAGGGAAGACAGAAATCGTTAAGATGGAAGACATACAAAAACATGGACAACAAAATGAAACGATAGACAAACATAGAACACACAACACTCATGTTGGGATGCATTATATGGTTTTATCATACTTCATAGATATTAATGAGCTAGTTCACTTTTACATTGGCTCTTTACAGTCATGTGATTTGAGAATATTTGTCTATGTTTGACCAGAATTCCTTTCACTGAGTTAGTATTTACTGACTTAAAAATAAGGACCTGTAATATTGACCGCCCATGGAAAACATTACGTTTAACGAGATTTCCAACGTAAATATTACTTTTACTAGATACAAAGATTGATACAGATATAGATAAATACCAATTATGAAGCAATCGTCTGTGCGCGTCTTTTGCGACAAACATGGCAGAAAAAAGCTCTTTTCTTTCTGCAAGTTATATTCATTATAACAAAACAATGGTTTACTCCTTGTGAGGTCATACCAGGAAATGAGTACCCTCGACCTGGCACTTTCGGTGACCTGATCTGACCTCGGCCATTGGCCTTGGTCAGGTCAGGTCACCTCAATTCCCAGGTTTTGAGGTACTTATTTCCTGGTTTGGCCTCAGAAGGAGTAATTTTTGTATTTTTTTGTTTCACACGTTATTAAAACTTTAGGGCATTTATAAATACCAGCTTTTCAAAATATGTCTCTTAAAATTGTTCTTATTGATTATCAAAAAAGGTATAGCAAAATTTTCGTCTTTCAAAAATTACACATATGCCTTGTAAAGTTTGTTCAACATTGGTAAATGTATTTTAAAAAGACATGATTAGATTAGCGGATATGCTTATCTTTCTAAAAGTACCTTGTTTCTATGATTACAAACCGATACGTATAATTTCTTTTGTTATGCAAGGTATTTTATTTTCACAATTCCTAGTGGTCGATTCTATT
>JARWCS010329821.1:0-12235 GCA_034783895.1 Geukensia demissa | reverse complement strand
AGTGCTCAATAATAGATTATCTTGTAGAAAAGCATTACAACACCAATATTTGCAACATGAGTTGCTTAAAGAGAGATTAAAAATAATAATAAGTCCCCATTGAAGGCATTTTTAAAGGTAATGTTTGTTTGTTTGGGGTTTTACGCTACTTTCAACAATATTTCAGTCATATCGCGGCGGTCAATTTCACTGGTGGAGGAAGCCGGAGTACCCGGAGCGAACCACCGACCTTGGGCAGGTAACTGAAAAACCTAATCACTTGCGATGCGAGTTAAATTCAACCCGTTTTTTATATGGTACAAAGTCAGGCGAGAACTCACGCCGTATAGGTGCATGATAAGCTACGTGATCTGTACAGGTAAGTTTAAATAAACTACCTAGACCACTCGGCCACCCAGGCCCCTTTAAAAGTAATGTATATTACGGTGTAATTCAAATGAGCTGTTTTTAGCTCAATATTTAATTCAATAATTATTTATTATTATTAAACATGAAGGAAAGCTTGTGACATATATGTAGAAAAACACAATTCATCAATATGTAATGTTAAAACTCACAAATGATATCCCTGCCTCTGCATTCCCGTGAGCCGAGATAGATTATCTCCTAAATGCATATTTACACATTGTGTCTCATATTTGTATGTAAAATTTCCATAGAACTCTTTCATGAGGAGAAGCTCTTACAATGTGTGCAGACAGACCGTCGGACAGCCAGACAGACAGGGTCACAGGGTGATTCATAAATACCACTAAAACATTGTACATAAAATCTTGAGAAATCATCAATAATTACGTCTAATAAGATTTTTAATCTCCAATTCTCAGTTCTGGTATCCTTTTTATAAAGGACATTTTTATTTTCATTTGGATTAAATTAGGGGGATGCAGTATTAATTTGAGTTTCTCATCTTCATTTGAAAGTCATTTTTTGCGAGATATTTAATACAATATTGAAAGAAGTGCTTCTCATCTTCCATTTAAAGTTACAATTATTACAGTATTTTAGGGACTTATCATTTTTTACCTGGATGGGGGGGCTGGTCACAATGTAGGGGGATCAATATTTTTTTCAATGTTGGAAAGGGGGATCAATTTTTTCAAATAATTTTAAAGGGGGGATCATATTTTTATATATCAGCCACTGCAATGAAAAAAATGGGAAGGGGGGATCATTTATTTTAGACAATTTCTAACTGTTAACATTTTAAATGGATTATTTTCAATTGAATTTCATTTCTGTAGTTTTGAACTTTTAAGAGTGGTGAGATAGCATACTCCAATAAATACATTAAGTATATGTAGTATATTTAGAATTTTGATAACAAGCAATCATGACAATATTCCTTATTAATATGTGAAGTTTTAGTGATATGCCTGAAACTTGGTAAGTACGTTGCATGTTTTTATTTTACCATTTATTGACATTTCAAAGGGGGGGTCAACTTTTTTGGGCATATTCCGTAGGGGGGTCAAAATTTTTGTGGACAATTTGTGAGGGGGGTCGATTTTTTATTGGAACCACTGTTTTCAAATGACCAGCCCCCCCCATCCAGGTAAAAAATGATAAGTCCCTAATGTAAATTCTCTTTAGAATCTTCTTATGTGCAACTTCTGAGCCAGTTGTTCTCTACCAAAATTTTGTAAAACATTCCTTCCTGGCAAGGATCAGTGAGAAGTCTCTGTCAGGTGAGCGATACAGGCTCCTTGGAGCCTCTGGTTTCTGTTTGGGTCTGACTTTTTCGTCTTTTGATGTAAGCACACCGCTTCTACAATTTTATGATATACTTGTACTTCCAATTTACTTAATGGAGACATTTGTTTTTGTATCATAAAACAAACATTGAGGTAACCAAAAGCGTGGCCCCACTATCCTAGTCTAGTTCTACGTTGGAATGCTGCTAGTACGTTTTACTCATTTTAGCTCACCTTGTCAAAGGCCATGTGAGCTTTTGTCATCCCAAAGAATCTATAAAAGGTCCTTAACAAAGTTGACTTATTTTCTCCCGATCGGACAAAAACATGGCCGCTGTCGACGATTCTTGTTTTTGATTGTCTGAAACAAAAAAATCCTCTGAAACCGCTTGGCCAAATGGAACATGGTCAACAGGAAGCTACTATGCAAGGTCCTTTCCAAGGTTTGCTCAATTTGTCCAGATCGGAAAATAAAAACATGGCCGCCATGGACGATTATTCTTTTTGACTGGCTGAAACCTAAAAACCAAAGACAATGTCCATTTCTACCGTTTATCTATACAAGGCCGTTTACAAAGTGGCCAATCGGACAAAAACATGGCCACCATGAACGATTCTTGTTTCTATATTGGCCGATTCATTAAAAATTCTCTCGGTAACCCTTTGGTCGATTATATTACTATTTGCATCGAAGCATCTATGTGAGGTCCTGTGTAAAGTTTCCTCATTTCGTTTTGATCATATAAAAATATGGCTACCATGGACGAATCTTGTTTCTGATCGACTGAAACGTAAAATGACTTCTCCTCTAAAACAGCTTGGCCAGATTTAACAATATTTGAGAGGAAGTGTCGATACAAGGTTCTTTTTAAGGTTTTTTTAAAATTTTTTTATCAGATTAAAACATGGCAACTAAGGATGATTCTGGCTCATGCATAAAAGAAAATTCCTGAATACGCTGAAATAGAAAAGTATTTGACTGAAACATCTATTGGAGATCATCTTAATAATGCCAAACGTTGATTGGCCGTTTAATGTTGGTTTCTAAATGGCCCAGTGTCAGGTTAGCGATACAGGCTCGGCATTCTGAGCCCCCATATTTCCCAACACATATTCGCACGAAAAAAGATCTTCAAAACTGCTGAAATCTTTCATTCAAGAGTAGTTGTAGTCCATAATTTAAAGTATATAAGAATCATTTTAAACTAGAACAAATTAAACAAGCAGTTTCTATCTTAATTCTTTTGGTTGTCAATGCATTACCTTATAATTTTTTTTGTGAAAAAAATATTTGCATTAGAAAAACAAACCTGTGTCAACAGTTCACAAACATTATGGGCAAAATATTTTTATAATACAAATGACAAGTAAAACAAATCCATGGGAAAGTGACTTTATTCCTATATTATTATATATTATTCCTTTATTATTATATTTGACATTTATTTCTTGATTAGCCGTAATATCATTTCTAGAAAAACTTGACATTTGCAAGGAAGTTTTTTAATGACCAAAGAGACAATCCAGATAATACAAAACTTTTTTTTTTATTTTTCACATTTTTAGATAAGTAAAATCGGTCATTTTACACTTAATGTTTGCTTATGTTAATGATAAAGTTTCTGCAAATTGAATGACTTTGTCAAATATTTACAGATACTGACAAAATTTGCTTAGAAGTTCTTTATTTGAAATACACTTTTGATAATTCAGTCTTATTTAAATTATATCTCCGAACTGTTTCACAATTTTTTTTTGTTTGAGACTGTACATTTGGGTTCTCTACCTTGAAAATATAGAAAAAATGACCAACAAAACACGCCGTTATAATTATATAAAGGATGGCATAGATATAATGATGTAGAGATAAATGTGTGTTTACCGGACCTAATCGTACTTCCAGGGATTCATTTATTTTGCTGAAAGGAATATTTTTGCGCTGTACTAAAAGAATTCGAAGATACCAAAGGGCCAAAAAGAAATCGTTGTCGGAAGATAGACAAGACCATGGCCAACAAATCAAATGATATCATGGAAATTAAATTAATCATACGAATCCAGTTCTTGACGTAACATAACGTAAGTTGGCCTCTTGGCATAATGTCTAAAGTTAACAATATCCAAACACAGATGTTGTCGTTGATAAATGTAGTTAAAATGTAAATGTCTAGAATGAAGAGAACTTTTTGTCAAAGGTTGACAACGTAATACTTTGATTCTTTTATTTGTTATTTTCGTTTTAAAATGGTCAAATTTGGCTTAATGTACGTGCTGCTAGGAATTGGCTTTTTAACTTTGGCTTTTGCCGCGGACGACTCTCAGTCATGTTATCTAAAAAAGAAATTACCATGCAAATGTACACCGTATTCGCTTTTGCATTTTTTTTTTTTTTTTTTTTTTGCGTCCGTCGATGTCCGCGTCTGTTAACTCTTCTCCTATGAACTACTGATCCGATTGGAACTTAACGTTGCAGGAATGTTCCTTGTATGGTCCGCACCATCTACCGAACCTGTGAATCGTTTGCCGCTCTGAATTAAAACATGATTGCCAAGACAAATAGTGATTGTCAGAAACTTAGAAAATTTGCTTCTGAGAATCTAGAACCAATTGAATTTTTATGTTTTTGGAAAGATCAATTGTAATCCTCTATCAAACTTAATCAGCTGTAGATGGACATTCAAATGGCCGCTCCGCCGAGACAGATTTTAACGTTGGACCCTAAATGAAAATCGCGTAAAGATCTTTGAATATATTTTAACTTTGCCAATTGCAACTTAACTTGAAAAAATGCTGACCAGATGGTTATCTACTATATTTTTCTATTGAATTTAGAATATGTTCGCCAAATCCAATGATCAGAAGTTGGTCATCTACTTAACTTATGAATTGTTTGCCGATAAGACAATCAAGGTGACCGTCACGACCCGCCATAGCTTAACACTGGACTGTATGGAAAAATCACTTATAGATCTTATCATCTATTGTAACTTTGTCAGTTGAAACTTAACTTGACAAATGCTGTCTAGATGGTTTTTTCTTTATTTAAAGAAAATCTGGTTGAATCTAAAAAAAGGTCGCCAGAGTAAATAACATGTTGATTGGATGAAACTTTGAAAAATCTGCTTGTTTGAAACCGCTTAGCCAATTTAATTTTGATGTTGTACGAATGTTCAGTGGATTGTCCTCTACCTAATTAGAGGAAAATCACTTTAAGACCTTTAAGTATTATAACTTTGCTAATTTGCAACTTAACTCAACCAAAATGCTGTCTATGGAAAAGGGAGATATGATTTGATTGCCTTTGAGACATTGGGAAGTTCCATGGTGTCAACAGTTTCAAATGGTTTATCAACTGCGCTTAGTTTATCTAAAAACATCAAGAGAATTTTTAACACTCCGAAAAATTTAATACTATTATATTAATACGATATATTGCAGTATTTCTATGGTGGTAAGGGCCCTAGTAAGAATCTACTATATTCCATTTTGCCGATTACAAAACGTTGCCGTCATAGGCAATTACGTTTTCTGGGTGGGCTGAAAGCCGATAAGCCAGTTTAATTGTCATGGTTTAGTAATGTACCAACTTAAGGATCGCTTGCCGATTATACGTTAGAATTTGGCGCTTTGACCCGCCTTTGTTAAACAGTGGACACTACGGTATAATAACTTGTATACCTTTTCATCTGTCATTACTTCGCAAATTGCAGATTAATTTGACAAAATTGTGTCCTTATGTTTTTCTATAATTTTTTTTAATTTGCCGATCAATTTAAACATGATCACCATAGCCAATAATGTGAACTCTGATTGGCTGAACATAGGACCTAACGGTTGTCATCCTAAACTGGAAAACTGCAATATATACAGGCAAACTATAAATGACAAAAATGAACGGACTGACAATTTCTAAATTTAATCGTGTTTTTATAATGTACACGCATCTCTTATCTGTTTATATTTAACATGGCATTATTTTACCAGGTGAAAGTTGCAAGCTCTCAGGAGCCTCTTTTATCAAATTTCTTCAATATTCCCCTTTATATATATTTCAAATGATCGCTCCGTGTAAGCATCATTCGAACATTCTCGAGGTATCTCTGTGGTGTATTCCCAGTTGGTCTACTCCCAGTTCGTCTACTGTGAAAAAATTTTTATTCACATTTGGTTTCTTCTTTCCTGTGTTTGTGGTTGGAAAAAACATGTAGGTAAATAGCCCGTGATATAAACTGCAGCAATTCAATACTCGGATAATTTGAGGGGCGCAGTGTTCATTAGACACCTTTATATATACTTCTTTACCTTCCTGGGTTGATAGATGATATAGCAGACCTGGGACTAAAATTGTGTTTTTTAGTCCCAGAGCAGACATAGTCATGATGTATCAAAATAAGTCTATTGTAAATTACCGAATATGTAATGATGGACACAAGAAACAAAGAAGTCCACAGTAGTGTTTCTTTAATTCAACAGATGCACACTATAAAAATCAAAGGGATTTTAACTTGTTATACACGCATACGGTGTAAAAAATATCCTGTAGTAAGATCAAAGCAATCTTTTTTTTTAGAATTATGCTATATTTGTTAGATCCATATAAGGATCTGTATCAATCGATTCTCAAAATTCTAATGTTTGTTTAAAATCAAACATTGACGATGTAAAAGTGTCATGATTGCAAAGTTTGAGATTTACTCGTTTTGGACGGCTGCATGATAGACAATCATACAACATCTCCTTTTTCTATATTGCAAACTTGACTGAGTGCCATGCATTACAAGTAGAGTTTTTAAAGTCTCCAATTTGTAAAAACCGGAAAGTCTTGAGACATTAGTCAGAGCTATACATGCTAGGCAAACAAAACTGATATGCCTAGATTGCTATCATTCGGTAGCTACTAGGTGATATTCTTTATCCTTCATTCTAGTATGTATACAATTAAAATGTTGAAGGTCACTTGTGCTTCGTGATAATAGGAAATTCAAATTTCACAGTCTACCTCACTTCATGGAATGCCATTTTCAAAAGTAAAAGGTGTTATCATTTTTTAATCTCAATAAACACCCATATATCTTGGAGAGTCTTAACAAAAACTATTTTCGTTTCTATATTCTTTTCAATGATAAAGACAAAGGTTTGAAAATTCCAAAAAGCCATTCTACGGAGTAAGGTTTACAGACAGCAGACATTTTGTACAGGGGATATGCTAAATTTAGTTTTAATTATTATGGTAGCTAAATATGCTTAATAAAATCTGCTTTGTATCCGTTCATTGTCCTGCCAAGCTTCAGAATGTCACATGTACATATAATGGTATCAAATGCACTAAGTTAACAACTGAACTTTGATAAATTACAAATACGGATGCGACTACTGTCATCACTAGTCAGTCATATTGAGACAAGGTAAGTTTCTCTTTTTTTTGGTCGCAATTCAACCTCAGAATCTACATATATAGTCTAATGAAAACTGGAGTAATTGTTTCTTAATTAAAACTGATAAAATAGATAAAAATTCTCATACTAATTTGACGCTACCGACATTCACCTAGATATACATTTTTCTCTTTTTTAAGACCTTGAAAATGATATTTACACATGCTTTATCCTATTCAAGCAAGATTTGCAGAATGCCGTTCTCTGACAAGCTCAGTTGTATGGCATTCCTGGGACATATGTCGTTGCTATTTCAATTTTCTCGTAAATGAGGCTACGTGTAGTTAATTTTTTTTCTTTGTTACAAGCATGAAACTGCAAAAACACACATTTATTGAATCTGTCGTTTTATACACGTTATTGTTGAAATGAACCCAGGTTCAGAATTTAAAGTTAGTAATGAAAAATGCTTGATATTGTCGTAATTTAACATGTCCATGTAGTGTTTCAATACTAATGTACTATTTCAGGATACAAAAATCATGGATGTTTTCCTTGTAGGAATATTTTGTTTGATGGTTCTGCCTTCCATAGACACTACCAGTTACTTGTGGAAAGACGGACCGTGTGGTCTGTGCAAATGCTACCAAAGAATTGGACAATTTGAACGAATAGAATATGTCGTCAACTGTTCCAGAAGCACAACAGGATTTATACCAGATGACTTGCCAAGAAATATTCACATCTTGGACCTGTCCTACAATTCTTTTGGTAATTCAAGTCTGGAGAATCTAGGTTTGTACGGTAATAGTCTAATCTCGATATCACTTGCATATAACAATATCTCGTATATCGATGCAAACGTGTTTTCTAAGCTTATTCTTCTTGAAGAGTTAAATCTCCAAGGCAACTTGCTGAACCACGTCGACGAACATTTACTATCTTCATTGAAACTGCGTATACTGCTAGGTATAAAAGCCAAATTATTCCATCGGAAGTCATTTCTAGGAATGGAGATGCTATCTGTGGTGTTTGTACAGGAGTCTATACCGGAAGATATATTCAAACGAATATCTGTTTTCCACCTTGATGTCGTGTTCTTAAATGCCAAATCCATTCCCACAAGATTGTTCGAGTTTGGAGCAAATACCTTAACGACATTATCAATCAATGGACCTAAGTTGCACTCTTTGCACGATGACATTTTTAAAGGATTAACAGTTCTTAAAACACTAACAATTCAAGGAAACAACATGCGTTGGTTATCAAAGCAACTCTTCCAAAGACATCCTAAAATTAAAATTCCTAGAAATATATACAAGATTACAATAAAAGGTGTCAGGGCTATACCACGTGATCTTTTGATTGGGCAGAAGAGTCTGAAATTTGTTTCCCTTCGAAACGTTGAAGATATTCCACCATTGGAATTGCCAGTTCAATTAGATAGTTTGGATTTATCAGGAAGTAACGTTCACAGCATTTCTCAACGTACATTTGAAAACCTTCAAAATCTTCGAGAACTTCTCCTAAGTAATTCATCCCTCATGTCACTTGACGATGGTGCATTCCATGGTCTTTTGTCCCTGTTTAGACTAGATTTGTCAAAAAACATGATATCAAATTTGCCAATGGAAATATTTCAGCCATGCAGGAACACACTTGAGACTTTAGATCTTAGTTACAACAATCTTCAAAAGATATTAAAGTCTTATTTCAGCTCGGTGAAATCTCTACGCATTTTAAACTTAAGTCACAACCAGGTTAATTACATCGAACAAACGTCTTTCGACGATCTCGGTAGTCTGACTACTTTATATTTTTCGGACAATCATGTGACAATTCTTCCAGAAAATTTGTTTTTCAATTTACGCTCTCTCCAATTTGTGGATTTGGCACACAATAATATATCAAACGTACCCGCAACATTGTTTGCCAAATATAATAAACTGGAAAGTGTTAACCTTGAAAACAACCCGTTGCACTGCAATTGCGATATAAAACAAGTACAAACTGACAATTTGTACACTCATTTCCATGGCGTCTGTAAATCGCCACCAGTACACAATGGAATACAACTTGGAGACCTTAAACCGGATGAATCATGTTATGCTACTACATCATCACGAGAAGACACTATAATTTCAACTGTTAGCGAATTAGGTTCAAGTGTACCGAACGACGTACTGTCCCATTCTTTGGTTATACACACAAGCCAAATGACACCGAGGGTTTCGTTCGTGAATACAGAAAGGAATAAAAATGTAGATTCTGAGCCGAACAAGGCGGTTACATTAACAAAAAATGAAATATATTCGGCTGGTGTGGAAAACAATTTCAGTCCAACACCTGTGGATGACCTTTTACCGACTTCACTCTTAGACGACCCTCTGCTAAAAGTTAAAAAGACTCATGATCACGGTGCCATGGCTTTCTTGATATATACAGTCATTGCTATAGCTGCAGTGGTTTTTGCGACGTCTGTAGTTTTCGGTTGTAAGACTATTGTCGATAAGTATAGACAGCGTGGAACCTATATTCTTCCACCTCCAAAAAATCCAAATTGGTCCATCGAGTAAAAACAGAATAACTAGTGTCCAATAACAAGTGGAAAATGAAGCTGCTTTATGCATAAAATAACATAGAAAATTTAATTGTACATTCTTAATCATCATACGTCCTTAACTAGGACTTCGCATGTTTATTATGTCAGCCCATTTTTTCGCATCCCACTATAAAATCGCGATTTTTAAAGTAACGTGGAACAAGATAAGTTGTGGGTTTACCCATTTTTAGGGTAATCAGTTCACTACAGGTTAAAAGGCACTCATCATGCGGTCTACTCGAATGTAACTATACTAAGAATTGCCTATTCTTTGGTTGTAACCAGCATAAATATTAAATTTTTCAGTACTGGTTTGCTTATGCATAACGATGTCGATTTTAGTAGATATTTCGATATCAAATAACGACTGAAGTGCTAATGGATTTTATGCTTGATTGGCTTGATTAGGTATCTTAACCCTGTCGTAGAATTGACCTGACCAGGTTAACGGAAAGAAATGTTTCCCATTAAGTAATATTATCTTTGTCGTGACCAAAATTGAACAATGTCATTGGCAAATAAAGTTGCTAGGCGGCAAAATCCATCATATAAAGGAACTGAAATCGACATTATTTGAAATTAATTACGTTATATTTAATATCTTTAAAACCCTAAACATAACAATTTTACTTGGAATTCATAAATATGTATATACTTCATGTAATCAGGTTTTCAACAAAAATCATCTGTTGGTCCGTAAAATAAGCTTATCATCCTGGGGGTCCTGAAACATCATAAATACATAAACATATATACACACAAGTAATGAATGAAGCACAGACCAATATTTTGTTAATCATTTTGTTTTCGCCACCTTTTGTATTTTTCATTAAACTGATACTGTGTATGTGGTTATTAATTATGCTGTTGATTCAGTCTTGCATGCGATGACATAAAATTATTAAAAGGTTCCAAATGGACAGGCGGAAATAGTTGGGTCAGAAGGCAGAAAAGACCATGGTCAACAGAACGAAGCGAAAACACAAAACAGTACGCAGAAAACTAAAGGTTGACTAACACGAACGAGAGAGAGGTGCTACTACTTTTCTTGTGGCACCCGTTGTGATACTTGAGTTAGACACGATCAGTTAAAATGTAGACCTAGAATCAAAACAGTAAGTGCTGCAAGGCACGTTCGCACTGAACCGTTGAAACCAATGACATTCCAGGTGATATGTTACCTGTTTAAAAGACAGAATATACTAGAATATATGCCAGAAAGACACAGTCCACAGCTTTTCTGGATTGTGTACTGCATAATTTCTCGTTAAGCTGTTGCCTTTATTTCACTTGATTTCTGTTGGGCCTTTAGTTCACAAGATTTCCGTGGGACACGAAACAAGTTCTTAGAAAAAAGTGCCTTGCATTTCTTTCTTTTATCAAACATATTGTAGACAGAATAAAAAACAACGAATGCCTAAATTTTACTAAGTCTGCAGCGCTTTTCTTGGTCAATTTACCTTCACCAGGTACGTTCGGATCAAAACGTGATAAAGACTAAACATATAAGAATTAACAATACTGGAAAGATATAATCCGTATCCTTCTAACATACATTCCAGTACCTAAAATAAAGAGCATACAACTCAAGTGGAAGCTTTTACGACCTCCACACACCACAAGAAAAAAACTTCGTAACAGTATTTAAAAGAAAGAATATGGAATATAGGACAGAAAGACACATTCCACAACTTTTCTGGATTGTGCACCGCATGATTTCTCGTTAAGCTGTTGCCTTAAGTTCACTACATATCCGTGGGCACGAAACAAGTTCTTAAAATAGCGCTGATTGGATTCTGTAAGCGTCTAATTTCATTGAAGTGGGGTACAATAAAAGGTTGATGATTAAAAAGTGCAAGTCAAAACAGAATTACAACATAATTAACGTATTTGATTAATTTTACACTTTTTAGTTTCCCGGGTTAGAAGGGGCAGTGAATATTTATTGACTTTCGTGCAGGTAAAGACAGAATATTAAGAATTTGGTTATTTTTTAGTAACTGAAAAAATATCTCATAAAAACACACCTGTCAAATATATATCGCTGAATAAACCAACGTACTATAAAGCGGTCCCCTTTAATACAAAATAAAACACGACTGGAATTTAAATACCATCCAAAGACAAAACATGTTGAAGGAGATACGCATTAATCATAAATGTAATTCCAAGTATCAGGATATGGCTTTACAAAAAAAAAATAACTTGCAGGCTCGGATCCAGGGGACCAACACCCACATTCCCACCCCCTTTCTGTTAAACTAAAAAATACAGTTGTCAACGAAGGCGTTGATTTTGATAACAAAAATTGTGTTGTGAACTCAAACCCCTCCTTTTGAGAAATTCATCCGCCACTTGCTTGTAGATGAAAAGCAAATATAAATTCACTGAAAAGATTCCCTATTGTAAACGATCTATAATTAAAAAAAAAACACAATGTTCATCATTTGTTGTAAAATGAAATTTGGAACATTGATTACACTATGTGTGGGGACTGTGCCAAAGGTTTCGGAATTTTGATAACGCCCCCAGGGGTTGGGCTATAGAGTTAGCCTTGGGGTACA
>JARWCS010329810.1:0-12235 GCA_034783895.1 Geukensia demissa | reverse complement strand
CTGGAAAATATACTATCGTGAACTTAAGAACACCTTTTAAAATCTCCTGCACTAATGCACGTCTAGTGCAGATATCGCCAATTAAGTTTTTGGACTACAATAGTAGACAGACAGAAGAAAATGTAATAGATCTTATTATTGTACTATTAAGAGGGTTAAGCTCGACACATTTGACACAAGGAAAATTGGTGGAATATTATTTATTATTTGTTTCCAAAAAGTCTTGTCCTGATTTTGAGAAAAATATAATCTAAAAAATCTGTGTGTGCAGAACATGTAGCAAACCAAATAGCATGCATGCACGCAAAACAGAAGCTGGTGATTTCATGAGCAAATGAAAACAGCATAACAAGGACATATGATGTGACCAGTAAAAACAGCTGATCACGATCAAAAGACTAGGCAAATTAAAACAGCAGTTTAAGTGCAAAAGATGAAACAAATTCATCGTTTCACGAATCAAGCGCAAACAAGAGAATGGACATTGAAAAACAGAGCCATTCGTGAAACTGACAAAAAAGAGTAAAAATTCCAAGCAACATCAAGATCGACGACAATTTAAGCGTGCAAATTGAATAGATATGCATAATTGGCTACTGTGGCTGGGCTGAAATTAAGCATTTTTTCCTTTTTCCAGTCTGGAACCAATAAAAAATCAAAACGTATTTTCCGCAAGCTCATATACAGAAAACAATTAGGACCAGGTGCTTCGGAAGGGCAAGCCCCTCCCAAGTTCCGCACGTAGCACCAGTGGTCCCAACTTTCAATACCAGTGTCGTATCTTAATGTCTAAATCAGGAAAGTCTCAAATCGTGTCAAACCGAGAATGGAGTACACGAACTACTATTTAAACAATGTCCTTGCCAGGAAGGAATGTTGTACAAAATATTGGTAGAGGACAATTGTATCAGTAGTTTCACACAAGAATACTCTAATGTGAATTTTCCTTAGAGTCCTATTTTACAACATGTTTGGCTGAGGCAGGGATGTAGAACATAATTTTGGCTACGCGACAACAGCAATGCTCTCTTTAGAAAATCCTGATACTTAGAACAGGCACGAGAGTATAGAATCAACTGCGACACACAAACCCCCTAGGCAGGGGAAGCAGGAATAATGCCACAAAATATGGGAAAGTTGAAGTTATTCCGTTTGTCGTACTTAGAAACAAGTTTACCCTCTTGGTCTTTTTCGATGAATAAATCTAGGTATGAAGCAGATTTTTTCGACTCTTTAATTTATAGTTCTAGTCGACATGATCACTGAAAGTAGGATTATTCAATGACAAAACACCATCGATAGAGCGAAAAGAAAATTAAACGATTGGCTAATTTCTTTTGTTACTTTGCAGTAGTCTCTGGATCAATTCTGCTTCATAAGAGTACAAAAACAAATCGGCTAGTAGGGGTACGCAATTTGTGCCCATTGGAATGCAAACGGTCTGTTGAAAAACCCGCCCACCAAACTCCACAAAATGTTGTACATAAAAAAATCCAGCATTTTAAGAAAACCACTTTAGTTTCACTGTATATTTAATGACAGGCTGTGTGTTCTCTTACGATGTAAGACATCTTTTTACCTCAAACCAAATATTTATATCTTGGATTTCCATTTTGTTTTACAAAACATTGATGTATCAATATCTTAAGATATCGTGGTATAAAGGGTGGAAAGTCTAACGTTTGAATACTTGTACAAAATTTCAAAGAATTTGATTTGAAGTACTGAAGCAGATCTTTTGAGTTTTTCTTAATCCACATTTGATTAACACCGCTTGTGGAATACGTTTTATTACAGTACTTAGAAAGCCTTCCTTGGTTGTTGACAAGGCCGTGACAGCACTTTGGTTGGCATGGGCTATCGTCGGTTACAAAACTGAAAGATACCATTTCAATGACCATTCCATTAAAGTTTGTTTCTAATGCAGCTTATTGGTATGCACTAGAAGATTATTTAATAAAATGTCACAGGGTCCTATGTTAAACTTAGTTTGCTTGTTATGGCCATCTTGGTATGTTGACAAACCCATCTAATACAATTCTGAAAGACACATGTTCAATGATTATTCCACTAGGGTTGGTTCCAATTGAACAAGTGGTACCATACAAGAGTTCTTAATGGTTTTTCAACAGGGTTCTATATAAAGTTAATCGAGCTCTGGAATTTTTAATCGGCAAATTTATTACAATTTTGGTAGTGGACCAACCAAGAAACATTTGTACTATCCAAAAAATATTATATTAGGAGAATTCCAATAAGATCCTATGTTAAACTAAGTTCAAACATCTTGGTTAGTGGTTAGTACTGGATACAATTCTGAAAGGTGCGCATCCAGTGAACATTCCCCGAAAGTTTGATTCCAACAGACCAACAAAAACATGTTTAATGAATTTTGTTTGAATATCAGCACTGCTATGTTTTGGGTCCATTAAAGTGATAAGATGTTACTCCTGGAAATGTACATAAAGCATTTCAAAATTTACCGTATTTATTCAACATTTTAACCTGTATTCCCAAAAGCGTCCTAGGTAAAACTAAGGTATGTTGTAGTGGTCATCTCGGTTGGCGGGCGATGTCCTAGGATGAGTTTTAATCAACGTCCCATAAAATTCCATGTTGAGCTTCGCAGTTGGCTTTTGCCCCTATCTTGGTTGGCGGACAGGGTCATCGGATACAATTCTGAAATGAACGCATCCAGTGACCTTTCCACCAACGTTTGATTCAAATTAGGCAAGTGGTTCCAGACAAAAATATTTTAGTTAATTTCCAATAGCATTCTACGTTAAACTAAATTTTGTTGTGGCGGCTATCTTGATGGATAGGGTTATGGGATAGTACCGATCAAGTGCCGTTTTTACTTAAGTTTGAATCCAACTGTGCAAGTGACTGCAAACAAGAATAATTTTAATGAATTTCCCATAGGGTCCTTCGTCAAACTATGTTCGGCTGTGGCGGACATCTTTGATGACTGGCGGGGACAAGGAATATAATTTTAAGGCACCAATCCATTGACAATTCTAACAAAATCTGGTTCCAATCAAGCAAGTAGTCTTTGACAAAAAGAGTTCTTAATAAATTTCCCAAGATTCCTGTTTACAAATATTTAAAACATTTCGGTTATTTGGTCGTTTGAAGGTATAAAATTTTAAAAATGGACCACCTCGGGACCATTTCTGCAAAGATTGGGGTAAATTGAAGTTTTGAAGATTTTTTCACATACTACCTTTTTTTCTTTTCTTTGAGGCGTCAGCCTTAATGGATGGCCAATCAAGACGACGGAAATTGTTCTAAAAGGGGACAATCCAAGGACAATTAATTCCACCAAAGTTTGGTTAAAATTGGACAAGCGGTATCAAAGGAGAAGATCAAAATGTAGATTGTGAATAGACATCGGGAGGACGAAACATGGAAAAAGCTCACATGGCTTTTTGGAAAGGCGAACAAAAATAGTCAGTAATTGTATAAATAGTAAAGTCATCCCAACAAAAAGTACATCTTTAAAACTTTCCTGACTATTAGTTTATTTATATAGGGAAAAAAATGTTCTAAAGATTTTTGCATAAACCGGTTGCCCAAAATAAATCGAGTAATCTTTTTTGCAAACAATAGCACAGTTTTGTTAAACGATTGTTGAAAGTTAAAATTCAGAACATAAAGTTTTGTATATTTCTTTTCAATTCGGTAACTATATTAACAGAAAGTTTGGTATGATTCAAAGTCTTTAAAATCAAAACAATACATTGCACATATTTGTCCATCATTGAAAGCTTTAAGATACCAGTAGAAGTCTGTAATGTGTTCTTTTTGAATGTCTGTCTTATAGATAGTCATATTACACATTTTTATACGACCGCAAAAACTATATTTCCGTCGTATTATAGCATGACGCTGTCGTCGTCGGTGTCGGGGAGGGACTAAATGGGTGTTTTCTTATATTTGAATATTTCAAATATCTTAATTATTTTTCATTTCTCATCCGATTTTGATGGGGTTTTTAAATGAAATAAAGCTTTAAAAATCAAAGATTTTTGAATCACGAAATATTGAATGTAACTAACTGGAAAATATACTATCGTGAACTTAAGAACACCTTTTAAAATCTCCTGCACTAATGCACGTCTAGTGCAGATATCGTCAATTAAGTTTTTGGACTACAATAATTTGAATGATACCTCATGAAAATTGCAATAAATTACTTAAGCGTTTTTTTATATTTTTCTTTTTTTTTTCTTTTTGTGGCATTTACTGCTTATTATTGTATAAAGGGGTCAAATGGTTAAAAAATTGCAGGAGATGAATTTTTTTTCCGATTTTTGGTGTCTTTTTTTATTCGATTCCTCTCAATGAGAGCTTTCAGATGTATGTAAATAGATTTTCTCTTCCGCTTACCGAGCTAAAAGGGATCAAAGTAGAAGAAACATTCAAATTCCTATACTATGAAAAAAATTTTGTTTTTCATTTGTCCAAATGATTCCTTATTTAAAAAATGCAACAAAGATTACTTTGCAGCATTTATCGATTTTTGTATTAAAGGGGTCAAAGGGTTAAAAATGCGTTTTTGGCAGGAGATTTTTATTTTTCATCCGATTTTGATGGTTTTTTGCATTGGAGTCCTTTCAATGAGAGCTTTCATAAGTATGTAAAGAAGTTCATCTCCCTCTTACCGTTTTCGTGAATAAAGGGGTTAAAGTGTGGGAAAAATTCAATTTCGTATAATTTGGAAAAATTGTATTTTTAATCCGATTTTGATCGGTTTTTCTTCATTTGATTTTTCATGAGAGCTTTCAGGAGTTGGTTAATGAATATTGTTTATCTCTCTTTTAAGATAAAAGATGTCAAATTGGGGAAAAAATTCAGTTTCATATGATACAGGAATTTTTTATCTTTCATCTGATTTTGATCGAAATTTTCCAAATCATTTCTAATGAACAATGCAACAAAGGTAATTCCAGTGGTGTCTTCCCATTTATCCAACTTTTGAAAATTACCTATTCCCATTTATCCAACTTTAGATTAAGGTTAATTAAGGTGATGTTTGTTTAGCACTAAATAGGTGTTTTCGGTAAAAAATGACAAGAAATGAGTTCCTGTGTGGTAGTCCAACATAATAGGAAAATATGCTAAAATTGATTAAAATTTCAAACTTTTGAAAAGAATAAATGGAATAAAAACTAGTTTTCTAATGGAAATTAATCAAAGTATAAAACATTTATATAAAATTTTATATAAAAACATTTGATTAAATTTGAATAATATTTATTAAAATTTCAGACTTTTTGATAATTTTTTAAATAAAAACATTTGAATAAAAACTAAATATCTTATGAAAAATTTATATAATATTTATATTAAAAATAATTTGAGTGAATTTTAATGAAATAAAATAATTTCATTTTATGTTATTTAGTTGCTATTATCAATCAAATGAATTGTGGAAGGAGCCAAATTATTCATTTGATTATCTTTAATGGGAAAAATGGTCACTTTCTATTATTTCTAATGATTCTGTGTGATAATCACACATTAAAAATCTAAGCTTTTTCACAATTCCTTATTATTTCATTAAGCCATCCAAGCAAACAAGCCAATATATTCAAGCGCTCACCTTGTCCTTTTACCCAACAAATGCCAGACTAGTTATCAACGCCTCTTCGACCTACTCAAAGCAGCCGGAACAACAACAACAACACACCTATATCTCCTACCACTATCTTTGTGAAGTTCAAGTCGGCAGCACGCAATGCAGCATAGACAGCCTTTCCTTCTGACACCATTAAAAAGGCTGTCTATTCCACTTCTGTCAACGCATATGGAAAAAGTACAGACTCTTGACCTGACAGAGCAATACAAGAAACAACCTGACTCTCCATCTATATGTACGCCGAGCATCAACACTGTACCACCAGACCAAGAAGAAGACGTATAATTTCATGCACTAGACGACTACCAAACAGACGACGCAAGAGTCACCAGCTTCAATGACTACGTGCCAGAACATTGGGTTGACAGAGAACCAGACCGCTGGAACCACTATTGGACTGAGGGACCCAGGACCACAAATCACCTTGAAGCATGGCATCTCAAACTCAAGAACCAACTCAAAAAGGCTCACTCAAACTTATACCTGGTAATATTCAGAAACTCCAGAACACACAGGCTTCGATGAGATCCGACTGATACAGTATGCTGCAGAGGGTAAATGCAACACCAGAAAACTTAAGTACCGGACCATCGACAACCAACTAACTCAGCTGAAAGACAGACTTCAACAAGGACAGATAGACATTTACCAATACACTGACGCAGTCTCCCACCTGTTGAAACTGGGCTGAACATTGTAATAAAATTTTGTGTCAATTATATTTAGTTCTGATAATGTGTAATATGTTTGTGTTGTGTATGTTTTGTATTTTGTTTGTTCATGTTATGTGATGTTTAATATTATACATTAAACACATGAGTAATGTTTTTGTTCTTTTGAAGACAAATTTTTTTTATTTATTTCCTGAACAAATGAAAAGGGAAAACTTTAATGAATTTATGAATAAAAAAGCTTAATATTATATACCAAATTATTTCTCTCGTGTATTAAACTATAACAATCAAATGTGTGACACAAAGAAAAACAACAAAAACAATATTACAAAATTAAATATAAGGGTACTAACTTATAATATGACATCTGGTATTCCATTTTACATGATCACTGATCAAATCATAATACAGTGTCCTGCAGTTCACTGTGTCAAGCACATTACTGTGGCCAGCAAAATACTTTGTCCACACTTACCCAAAGGTTCATTTGTTCACCTTTCACATTCAAATGTCAACTGCGGTCGTATCATGCTGCGCTTGCGAAGCACCTCGGCATTGAAGGGGGAAAGTAAAATCTGAAATATTCATGTTAAGATAACTGTTGATTTTATTACTGCATGGAAAGGACGGTCGATTTGATTTTTGCATGATTCCATCGATCCAATAAATTTTACTGAAATGCGTAAAACAACTGGATGTCAATAATAAAAGAAATGTCAGTTCTCAGGGCAAGTTACTATTCAAGAACTGCTGAACATTGAAACTTGATTTGTCATCTATTGAAAGCGGACATTTATCATGCAAGTTCATGTTTTATATTTGGGGAAAGCACCCTGAAGTGCAGTGAAGGAAAAAGAATGAAATATAATAACAAGTTCCTTAAATAAAAAAAAATAATAAAGCTGAGTGTTTTTCGCTCTTTGTTTTAACCTCTGGCAACGACGAGAAAAGGGGGTTTAGCATTTATTTAAGCCCGTCTTTGACCCAAGACTACAAAGTCGTAGCTGTTCATGAATGGTTTTTGTGCTGCTTTCAAAATTTATTTCGTTTCACATTTACGCATTGGACTTATTGGACTAATTCATTTATCTGTTGATTTATTAGAGGCTTATAGAGTCATTTTATTTTGAGGACCTTTTACAGCTTTCCTTACGGTGTGGATATTTGTCCATTATTGAAAACCAAAAGACAACCAGTAGATGTTTGTTGTGTGAGCGTTTTGGATAGTTGCCCCATAGACAAGCATACCAATTAAATCAAAAGCTGATATATAACAGTATATGGTTGTAGGCTTTGAACAGAGCTGTTGATAAAATTCACGTTTTTTGTAAAGTTGTGCGGACCATCTCAATCTTCGTGCAATTTACCCCATATCTCTTCTCTTCTTTTATGTTTCTCTACGAATTTCACAAAAAAATCAAAATTTAAAAGCATTCAATAGCGATCGTGACCTACAGGATAATGATATTTAATGTTTCACTGCAGTTATAAACAAAACGTGATCTTAACTACCATGACAAACACCTTTCTAGTATGCACTCCTCAAACAAACCAACATGCTGCAAAGAGTATCCAAGTCATTAACCGGTGCAGACGTTGGATGGATTTTAGGAGTGTTAGCTTTCTAAATTGGTCATAATTTAAGAAAGCGTAGATAGTTGTTTTATTTTCCAACAATGTTTAGGTTTACAGACTATTTTGGTGACTATTTACTGGATTTTCTGCATACCAAATTACCGACCATTTGATTTTCTGGGGACATCGGTTTCTGTTTTTTCTTTTATTTTTAAGCATAAATTCATTCCTGACCGAAAGAATAGATTATTATAAGGCGTTATCGTATTGAATGACTATTCCTACTGGCAGGGATAAAGTATAGATCGTACTTATGTATAATCTTGAAAAGAAAAGGGTAAATTTCTCAAAGTGAAAATATTTATAAGGTGTAATTATGAAAATAGAATAAAGTTTCAAAGATGAAAATGACATCAATTAGAAAGAAAACCTGGTTGGATCTGCAAATGCATGTAAACACACTACTATGTGTACAACATTAAATCTCTCTAAAAATGCTGGTTTATTTTATTTTTTTTTTTTTGTCGAGGAACGTGATATTCAAACAAATACAATGTTGTTTACAACAAGCGTGGCAATTGCCTAAAAATACTCCGCCGCAAGATATTTGCGAAAAATACAAGTCTCGAAACTTAATTTCCCGTGCGAAGATTAAATTTTCCTCACCTTCAACTCGGGAAATTTTTCGTACCTAAAACAGCCCTCCACAACATGATATATCAGTTTATAATTACATCTTACATAAGAATGCTGTATTGTGATTGGTGAAAGCCGTTGTATTTTTCATATATCCTTTGATTTTTTGCCGTGGTTTGTCCATTTTTTAATGCTTATAATTAGTGGTGTTTTTGTAAACGAATTTCACTCTTTATCGCGGTATTTGGCACAACGTATTTATCCTCGCGACGAAAATCCCGCCAAAACGCGTTCAGAAGTCTTTTATGCTCAACGTAGATTAATGTGTTTAATAAATTTTGAAAAAAAGGAAATGTTCCGATATTACAGTAAACACGACACCATTCGGATGCGGACGTATGAATGATAAATGTATGAATAAGAAGTATTTGGTACAATTTTTTAAGATGTTAAGAATTATAAATATCTGTTCACCTAATATGCATCCAAATCTTTCTCCTTTTGTCCGTGAAGTATATACTGCACTGTAATGGTTCTGTGACATTAAAAAGTATCGAAATTAAACCCGTTTAATACATTTTTGAATATAAATGCCAAGTATTCATGTTTGAATAGTTTTTCAAATCAATGCGACAGAATATAATTTATATTTAAAACTAATAACTTAAACGTTCACTTTAAATATCAGTAATGATTGACTGCTGTGGCTGATATTGAGGCTTAATCCTCTATAATTCCAGTCATAAGAATCGGTGTAATATCGATTACAACGGTGTTGTACTGTGAAAAACTTAATATTTGGAATTGTGGTTGGGTATCTGCCAAGTCCGTTTAAAAATATAATTTTATTTGAACGATCATTGTACGAATCCGGTATGGGGCCATGATGATTATCTGGCAAAAAAAAAAGAATTGTGCATAACAAGAACGGTTTATACTTTGTATTTCACCCATGTTCAAAATCTTATCGTTACGAAAATAATTATTTTTTATTACTGACGCCTAACGGATGCATGCTTCATCTTGAAACAAATGTTCATATTAAAATCAAAATCATTAAATGTGCAAGGCATACTTTTTAGATTATCCAGTTCATACGAAAACCAAATTCATCACGTGTAGATTTCCTTGTGCAAAAACCGCTCTAATTAGAGTAATGATTTGATGAGAGTTGTGGCCCCTAATGTTTCCGTGTAATACACATTAATACTGGACTAAAATATTGCTAAATTTAGGTAGGTAAAAACAAACCAAACATGTAAAATATTAAACTGCAGAACAAACTAAAAATGAAAAATTTCTACCTAAATTTTCCATCAAAAAGTCTTTGTCAAGGGACAAGATAAGCTGGCAATTAATAAAACAGGTTTTTAATATGCATCATAAAGCTTTGGTGAAGGTATTCCTTGGTACCAAAGGCTGAAAAAATCAGATTCTAATTTGATGTCTTTAAGAATTTGTTTCATCTGGTTATAAAAAAGCCTGGCCTGTTACAGAAGTCACAGCAACAACTTTATAAAATTTATGAGGTTATGTGTATGGCGGATGTGATTTCAAAAATGCATTGGAAAGGGGGAGTATATCTCAACCTGTAGAAGTGATTTGTTTAACGCCTGTCGAGCTTTCACATTTAATTATCTTTGATACAGATCAACTGCTAAAGATTAACCGGAAACAAATAAAATTTAAATTAAAAATTAACAAAAACACTCCTCCTCGTACGCGGAATACAAATACAGACCTTAAAGCACAGAAAACATGTATTTTTTTACATAGTATATTTATACGCCGATAGTTGTAACATTTTAGTATCATCACATTTTATTTTTGGGGACTTTTACGAATTGCCCTGTGTAGATATGTTTCCATTTTTAAGGCCTTAATGTTTTAATGTTTGAAATTTACATGTTTGACTGGCTGTCTCTCTTACAATCAAATATACCACATCTCCTTTTTCTTAAGCATGCAAACACGAGCAAAAAAGGAATCAAAACAGCAAAGCAAGAGCAAATGATGTAGCAAGTCAAAACAACTGAGCGTGGGCAAAGGATTGGGTAAATTAAAACAACTGAGCAAGTGATGAAACAATTAAAAACAGTTCACTAATCAAAGACAAACAAGAGACAGGAATTGCAAACCAGAGCAATTTGGGAAACCCCAAAAAATAAAAATGCCTCGGTCTCCATTTTTTTAATTGAAAACTATTACAAAAATAAAGAAAAAAGTAAACACTAACATTTAATATAGTTAATAAATTCATCCCAACAAAACAAACGTGTTCGAATCTTCAGAACAATTAGTTTTTGTATTAAGTAAAAGATCGTGGTTACGACGGCCATATTTCCAACTGAAAAGGATATTTTGCGTAGACATGTTGGACCTTATGAATGGAGTCATCATCTAGCCAGCGTAATTTCCATTTCTAACCGATTGTCGGGAGATATATTTCTTGTCACTATGGTTACCATGCATGGTAACGGCAAATTGAGTACCATTTCAACTCTCTAACTTTGAAACAATGTTCCGCATATTCAACATATTTGTTTTTATCTGAATGGCAGCGATGGTCGAATAGATTTTTTGCATCACTCGATTATCAAAAAAATCCACTGAATTCCGTTAAAAATTGATCTTCAATAATTATTAAAGTAATTTCAGGTTTCTAGGGAAGTGACGATTAAAATTGTATTTATTATTGAGACTAAATTGTTCACTTGTTCGAAGCATGTATCAATCGTTCATGTTGATGATTCGTTTAATTTGAGAAACGCACACATGCGTGCGGCAGAGTAAAAGGCAGAAAAGGATTACCAGTGCTCAAACTTCATTGGGAGATTCCGAAGTAACAATTAAAACCGAGTTTATATAATTAAGGCACGCAAACATTGTTAAGAAGACCACAAGCTATTTTTGCTACAGTTGTATTAAAATTTGCTGTAATTAGATTGTGAACATGTATACGAGTCAAAATTCTTTGAAAACAAAATAACATGAATGAAAATAACAAACATTTTCTTTACAGTAAATTGAAGAGAGGTGATTCGCAAGCGCAGCATGATACGACCGCAGCAGGTTGACTAGTGAAAGATGAACAAATAAATCTTTGGGTAAGTGAGGACGTAGTATTTGCTGGACACAATAATGTGCTTGACACAGTAATAGGACTGGATCATTGATCATCTTGACTTCCATTATTCTCAAAACTGGTGTTACTTTTGTTGCATTGTTCATAACGATGATTTGGCCAAACCACGATTAAAATCAGAAAAAACAAAAATTCTAATATCATGTGAAACTTAAGTTTTCCTTAATTTGACCTCTTTTATCTTGAAAATGGTAAGATATAAAGAATATTCATTGGCATACTCCTGAAAGCACTCATTGAGAAAAAATCAAATGAAAAAACCATCAAAATTCTTTGGAATTATGTATCTCTTTGAAAATATTTTTATAGAATAACTTCCTATTCAAAAACCAGACTTTTCTTTATTTCGGTTATTCAAGTTACAATTCAGAATAATGTCTTTTTAAATGAAAACATTTAGGAAAATTTGACGAAATGTATTTATTTTTATGATAAGATTGTCATTATTTTTCTGATAAATTCATACCAAAAAGGACACTTTAAAAAAAATTGGCTCCCCAAATCCCAGGTGTACTACCTTAAGGTAGTAGATCTAGGTTAAGGGAGATAACTCTTGAAATCAGG
>JARWCS010329802.1:0-12235 GCA_034783895.1 Geukensia demissa | reverse complement strand
TTTAAATTTTTCACAATTCAAATGGTATAACCGTAAATATACGATTGACTATCTTGGATAATTTTTACTTTTCAATATTCTTGGATCTTTTTTGGAGTAGAAGTTTCCAGCTTTCCTTATCAGGCGGATAAGTAAAATATTTTATTGGATGTTTAATGTCCTACATTCGATTGATTGTTGTTTAACGTCCAGTGGCAAATATTCCATGCATATTCAGGACGAGAACAAGTTATCAAACAATCACCTAGCTGTGGGTTAGGCCGGGGAATTTAATAGCCACCTAATGCCAAATTGGGACTGCGTACTTTTGAAGGGATAAGCTTTAATTTACAGTTTGGAACCAACTGGAGCTGTTGTGATCATAAATAACTTCCTGTCTGGAGGCTATTAGTCGTTCAATCGCGTCTTTTTCTGCCTACAAAATCTAATGTTATTAAAAAGGGTCAAGTAATTGTAGTCAACCTTGGCTTTTTTCGGAAGTAAACCAGTTATACATAAATACGTCAGGATCTGGAGAATAATATCAATGATAATATTTTCTTAAATTGGTATTCAAAACTTTTTAAAAGATTGTTCCGGTAAGTTTATCTTGGTTGGAGAATTTCTAATCGGTATGTTAAAACAGGAAGCACATGACGACTGCTTTCTCGGATATAACCCAATGTGTCCCTAAAGTCCTGTTAACCTAAGAATGTAAGAGATTCGTCTTGTTTTGTTATGTTTTGTTCGACAGTTCAGTAAAGTATGTTTCACTGAGCTGAGTCTCTCACTTTTTATTAAATTTAGAAAGATCCCTTTGAGGAATCGTCATAATTCTTATAAAACGCAACAGAGAAAAGTTCCGGCAACTTTTGTATACTTCGAAATGTTTAAACATATTCTTAGTATTCCTCCACTCATATGGGAAATTGAAAAATTTTGTCGTTTTGCATTATAACAATATTTGCACACAGGATTATTGAATTTTAGAATATGAAAAAATATTTTGATTGGTTTTATATCTATTGGCATATATGTATGCGTAGTGTCAGAAAAAATAAGCTTGTCGGAACCAGAATGCAAGAATTTTAGACGTCATTGTAACTTTAATTTTTCACAAAAATCGTCAATTTTCACATGAGCATAGGACAAACATCGACACTTGAGATACATGTGTACTTCGAACACCACATTTTATTGTCGGTAAGATAATTAAATCTCATTCTAAATTTCCTTTCGGACTGAGTTCTTGCTTTAAGAAATAATAGCCAAAACATGAGAGACTCAGTTCAGTGAAACGTACTTTAATCCTCAGTGTTATTTGGATGACTGGATTTCTGGACAACAGGCATAAAATTCTTTGTAGTAGAGAGCATTTGCGGTTCTTTCCTACTGGAATGACGACATTTATTGGGAGAGGGTTGAAGAGTATAGTGATATAATGAACTATATTTTGTGGCCAAATTTAATCAGTTATAATTCATGTCGATTGTCCGACCAGAGAGCTATATCATCAGCGCATGCAGTTGCATTTCCAGTAAATTATTTCTTTATATATGGCAATCAGATTTTGATTCTTCAAAGAGATGTAAGAGGTCTTCAATATATAGCTTATAATTCAAATTTTGTAAAAATGCTGCATTTCTATTGGGTAGTGTCATGACAGCGGAAATTATTTTACACATCGATAAACTAATGTTGATGACATCATGAAAATAAATTAACTAACGCCTTCAAAATAGTTCTTTCTGCTCAACCGCATTGCTTAAATTGCCATGTGATCGTTGTCGTCCGCGACAATTACAAAAAATCTTCTGCTCTGAAACCGCTCAGCTAATTTTGACAAAACTTTAGTTGAGTGGTCATTGGATGATCCTCCCGGCAAACCCGACCTGCCCGCTCAGAGGCGGGTCCATTGAGACTTTTTGAAAAGAGAGGGACCACTTAATGCCAACACATACTCGTACATAAGTGGATCCAACTTTTGGAAAGAGACCCTGCCAATACATACGAACCTGCATGCCAAACAAGTGCTACAAAATCATTTTTGCATTTTCCGAAGGGGGCACCCTTGTCCCCCTGAATCCGCCCTGCCGCCTTCGAAGATGGTCGCCGTAATCTGGAAAACAAAACGGTAAACGGACAGAGAGTAAATTAACATTTACGAAGCTTGTAGGTATACGTTTTCCTCTTTTTACAACTAAAACAACAAAATCACCAGCACGTGAACTGCATCGTCAATCAGAAGCCAATAAAACAATCAATTAATTGCAATCTATACATAACTGTATTCTTAATTATTGAAATGGCCACCTTTTCCCAACAGAAGTGATTGATGTTTATACAATAATATTAACCATTTTATTTTTTGACTGACAATAAGCCATACATAAAAAATACATGTCAAAATACAAAATCTAAACTGTGACTTTTTGTCCTGTGACTTTTTGTCTGTGACTTATTGTCTGTGACTTTTTGTCCTGTGACTTTCCGTCCTACAATCAAAATAAAACAAACATTTAGGCAACCACAGGGCACAATCAAGATAAATGCAAGAACAGTTTAGAGCAGATTGAACTTGCAAATATAAATGTTAGACTCCATAATTTGACGAACCGATGACCACGATTCCTGACTTGAGACAGGCACATGAGACATGTGGTGGAGTTTAACTAGTTTAGTGGGTACCCAACCCTCCCCCAACTAGTGGTCAAAGGAAAAAATCTAAGAAAACAAAAGAGTATCTGACGAAATAAATTCAAACAGAAAGTCACCCAATCCGACTAGAGATTAGCTTAATTACAATTAATAAACTTTAACAAAAATACACGCAAAAAAGAAGATACATCTCTAATGAATGCTTGCAGTTACTGAAAGCAAGCTCAGGGTGAGATTCCTGATGATAAAACAACAAGCCTCCAGTCAACACGAGATGTCATTAAACATACTATGTCTTCAGATTTAATACTGTGTTATCGATAAACGTGAAGAAAGACAAGATGGATGCAATGTTATATTTAATTATATAAATATAAAATCATATGTTATTTTCCGCCTTTGTATTTATTTAAATCAAAAGACATAATTACCCCATGGTTAACGGTTCAAAACTTACACTGTGGTCTCACTAACCGGTTGTGACGTTACTATTAATTCATTTGTTAAAAATTCAAACTTCAAACTAAAACCCTGAACGTCAATGATGAGTGTAAAGTTTTCAGTAAAGTATATATAACTTTACGAAGCCTGGAAAGATCCGATTTTAAGAGTAATGCACAAATGGTACGATATTCGTTGACTTTTTCCACAAAATTAGCCTGAATCAAAAACATCTTTTCACCACATGTACACTATTTTGTTTACATTCACACATGAGGACTAATTATTCATTGGGCAATGTGATATCCCTACACATTACCAACAAAAGTCAATTATATTGGGAAAATATGCATTCTCAGCTTTCATTTAAACATTTTCCTGTCTTTTTAACACTACAAATAAGCTTTCTACAACTCCAAACACATTTATTTCACATTTGACTTTTTTAGTGCACTTTTGTTGTGAGGGGCCAATTGACCCGGACGTGGTTATAGTGCATATATGGCAAGAATTTAGTCCCAAAAAATAAAAATGTTGAATTTTGTAACCAATATCTAAGTAAGTGAGACCTGTGCAAAAGAGTTTAAATACTATTATCTGCCCCTGAATTTCTCTACGGGAATTAAACGTTGATGGTTGGTCATTTTGTTTTTGGCGGGAGCGCTGAATTAAAAATATTTCTTACTAACATTACCTTCAAATTTTGATGAATGAATCGAAGTCTAGATGTATTCCAACAAGAGAAGTCAAATAAGATGAAACTATGTCTATTTTATTTATATCACGGGAAGCGCAAGGTGCTTCAATTTATATGACATTACCTGTATATTAATTTCCTGGTAATTTGTCCAATTATTGAAAGGTTTGAAATTCAATAAACCATAAATGTAGATAATACAGGAAATACGCATGTAGAGATTCATGTTGAGTTCAGAAGTTTTTACGATATATATCCTGTCACAAAGAAGTCATCTGGTAATTAAAATGAAATTTAATGCCAATTTAATCAAAGGAAATTTGAATTTATCTTTAGTTATACTTATTGTTACATAAATAGAAAATTAAAAGATGCTTTCGATTTTATGTATTTATGTTTTTTAAAATTTAATACGTGAAACATACACGGAAATGTTAAAAATGCATTGTACGAATTAATTTCATTTCTTCATTTGAAAAATATTAGAACAACTTGCTCCCAAGCAAATATGTCTTGTATAAAAAAACACGTTCCGTTTACAGCTAACTTCGAAAATCCTTTATGGTCTGGATCTTTGTCAATTGTTGAAAGCATTCATTTCCCTCATAAATTTGTATATCAAACACAATGATAATAATGCTTAGAAATTGATTCTCAATTTATAAATACCAAATTATCAACATTTAGAAATTCGTGAAATTTCTTTTCAACAAATTTGACTTCCATCTGAAGACCACTATTTATTTCTTGTATATATAATTTAATATCAGTAGATACTATTGGAATTGTCATAAACTATGATTTTTCTACATTAAAATATTATGTCCGAGAAAGTTTCGGGTTATGTTCAAGTGCGTCAACTTGCTGTATAAAACTTAATTAAAACGAAACAACATTCGTTATTAATTGCAAAATTTAGGCCTTAGTATTACGGCACTTTTTATTATTTAAAAAGGGAAGTTGATATCAGATATACATTACTGATATTATATTACAATTGAAAAACATTTATTTTGGCGATGATTTTTACTCAATCGTTAATTAACAAAGCATTGCATACATTTTACATGTAGTTTTTATTCTGTGGATGTTGAAACTCAAACAGTACACAAAATACGAAATACCTATTAAATCAAAATATTTGTTACGGAAAATTGTTGTTATTATCATAATCATCACTACTATTATTTTTATTATTGTTATTATTTTCATTATTATGCGTTAAAACAGATTTTCATTATTATGCGTTAAAACAGATTAAATATTAAAAATACCTCTTTGGCAGATTCTTTTGCAGACACAATTCTTTCAACCTCGTAAAAATCTGGCAAAACTTGTCTTTGTTTCTTGTCACGTTTCTTTTTCTCCAATTTCTCTCCAGAATCCAATAACCGGTAATTGCAATAAACTTTTGGTCTGAGATTCATTGCCGTCATAATTATTGTCCACTTTATCGATTGAGAAAATATCTTTAATCTGTTAATAGGATTAATTAACAACTCTTGTGATACTATAGCGACACCTACCGGAGATAACGTATCTCTCAGCGTGAGTTATTTCCCCTTATCTACTGGTTACCGACCGATTTATCTTAAAGGAAACCAGACTTTCTAATTTCGTAGAGTTATCTCGCTTGAAAATGTCCACAATTCTTGAACATGAGAGAAACAGTGTCATCCATTAAAACACTTCGATGACACCTGAGGTTGATAAACTTGATATTTTATGTTCCGGGGTTGAATCTTTCTAAAACTACGAGAATTCTTGAGAGATATCTTCAGTTTGCACCAGTTTTGGTTACGTAATCATATTGTTGTTTCGGTACTCTCTAACTGGATTGGTTGCATTGTTGTAGGGTTTTTATTCATGTCTGTTTCAGCTTGTATCTTTAATTATGCTTAGGCCTGGATGTTGTGGGAGGGTTTGTTACCAACAAAGTATGGTTTGCCCCAACATGTTCCATGTACCTGTCCCAAATCCGAACGCAAGTTCCTTGGTATGATTTAATTTTGTTTTTTTTTACATCGGTTTATACTGATGATGTATTGATGCCTCTCAAAATTTTCTGAAGTTGAATTTATGAATTTAGATAAAAATATAAGAAACTTCTTGCTTTCGATGCATGGGGAGAGTGTTTTAATTGGCAATTGTAAAGGGGATGAAATGCCTTGTTGACTCGTCTATTTTCTGACATTTCTTATGTTAATTGTTGAGATGTTCTTATTTACTTCGTATTATTGACTTTCCATATTCAAACTTTCAAATAATTCTTTATCTTCCCGTTCATTGGCAATACCATGGAGCATAATTCTTTATCTTCCCGTTCATTGGCAATAACATGTATTGTGTATTCATATTCCAGCTTATACGCTTTTCAAGAGCGTGTGGCCAATAATGCAATTTTCAAGTCAGAGCTAGTTCGTTGGCATAGAAACTGCCCCGGTTGGGATATGTTGCTCCTCAGTTGAAGTTATCACTATAGAAATTTTACGGTGGATACCACGGTTTTGTCGGCCGATATCAAATATACGTTTCACAAATGGAGACTGGGTTTTCCTATGAAGTTGGGGACTAAACCGAAAACAAGCTGTTCACTGTCTGTGTCTTGAAGTTGTAATCCAATGAAACCTTCCCCTTGATCCTTAAATGTCTAATACTGATTGGAAAATGGACATTGCAGCGGGAATCTTTAAAGAAACAGGAATTACTTCCCCTTCAGGACCACCCGAGTTCATGCCCGTTTTTTGGTGGGGTCCGCATTGTTCATAGATGTATGTTGGTTTTCAGTTTTTTTGTTGTATACTATGACTCGTGTTCTCTCATGTTTATATAGTCCAGATTGCCCTGTTTGTCGACTTGTCCCTTTTGCCTGGTCCTTTGGTTTTCTTTTGTTTACCTCTGTGATCTTTGAATGTTAAAATAAATCAAAATATCTGATAGAGTAACTATACTTTGGAGAAAAGATAACATCAAGACCAAGGGTCTTCATGAACATTTAACAAACATATCAAATTTTAAAAATTAATCATGCATGCCTTTAGTTTGTATTGTTTTCGTTTATTTGAGCTTGAAAATAAATGTCTTCTTAATTGATTTAAAGTACTACGGTTAGACATGATCGTTTGCCAAATTGTGAATACAAATGAATAAAAAAAGGAATTCGAAGATACCAAAGGGGCAGACAGAAATCGTTAAGTCGGAAGACAGACAAGACCATGGCCAACAAAATGAAACGAAAGACAAACACAGAACATGATTCATTTCTTTTAATACAATTGAATATATGTACAATAAGCAAAACCGTCCACTTTTTCATTGAACAGATACTTACGGGGTTTTTTGTTTATTTTTTAAGACAGTCAAAATAAAAAAAATCACAAATGTAAATACATATTCTATGGCAAGTCTGAAAGGAAATTATCAGAAAACACAAAAAACATAAAAGAGAATGAATAAATTACAAAACTGCATGAAAACAAGTCTTAAACATCATTAAGGATCAATAAGTAAAATCAAACAAAACCTCTCTAATAATATTTCAAAACGAAAACTATAATCAAAGACTATTTAAACCATCCATGTCCTTGCTGTGCTTACCATCAGAACAATATCTAATAATTTCCCTTTCTGAAGCACCTGGTCATCTTTCTGTTTTGCAGAGAAATTATTGTACCGCTCGCTTCCATGTTATTTCTAGTAGTGAAGGAAAGGAGGGCTACTGGGATGGCCTAGGTGTCCGATTCTGGTCTACGTGCTATTTTCTATTTATGGAAAAACTATAAAAGATGTATATATATGATATTGGCAAGATGATGTATGGGGACAGTGTGCATAAAAAAACCATCAGTTAGGTGCTATTCGCCTAAGGATCATCTAAGTCAAGTGTAGAGTACCCATTCGAGAGATCAAAACTGCATAGTCGAAAAATCGAAAACTAAAAGAACAAACACTTGGACTCCACGAACCCCTTTTAAAAACAGGAGTGGGATCAGGTGCCCCGGAAGAGAAAGCTTCCCTGTCCTGGGGGCGGCACCTGTTGTGGAATCATTTAACCATTTGATCATTAAATCATTAATAAGGGTTAATGTGGAACTGCCTTTATCACTGTTTTTAGCAGATCGTTTGAAAGGCGTTGTTTTAGCCAGTTAGCACTATGGGGAAATGTCACTGTTTTATTTGTGCCTGAATTTAAATAAAATAATCCAAGTGAATATTAAAGGAGGCTGAGCCATATTTTATTTTAAAAATTGGAAAGATGACGAAATTGGTGAAAAACATGATTAAAACGATGCGTTAACAATATAGTTGCATTGCTATACAGCAATAATTATTGAGTCAATGACAGTGATTTAAAAATATATTTCGCCAAATATTTACATCGGTTCATTTTTGTATCGATGTTGAATGGCTATATAAAAATAAAAGTTTACCGATGTTGCACAAATATGGTGATCTTTGGAATATGCAATATGTACATTTCAAGGAGTAACCTGTCACCTGTAGCATTAACACCAGAACATGGGAAGTCCGAGATCCAAACATAGTATAATCAGTACTAACAAATCGAAAAGGGAAGCCAAATCCAGCGGCAGGGACAACTACTAGATGCCTTTCCGTATTTTCACTGCTTTAGAATTTAAACAAATGCAGCAAATTATTATTTGATAAATTTAATGTCAGACAACTTTGCTGGTGAAGACCCTGTTGCACCCTTGTCCGCCAGCAGAGGCATCGACCAGTGGCATCAAAATACAAGTTTACCCATGTCAAAAAAATATGGCTAATTTTGATGTGCCATATGTATATCAAGAAGTAGCCTCTCATCAGAATAGCAGAACTGCGGCAAGAAAGTGACCATGTTATCACAAATATCAAGTCTCTCAATGACAATTAGCTCTAAATTTTATTTTCCTATTAGACACAAAAATTAAACTTATTATGAAATTGCATTGAACGCATTTCAATTTTGTAGGAAAACCTAGCCCAGAACAGAAAAATAAAAGACAAATTGCAATTTCATGGAGTCTTTAATAATAAACGGCGAAATATTTTCTATACGAGTGGAAAACACATGCTCTTATTATTTCTTTAAACCTCTTATGACATTCACTTCTGACACATTTAAACAAAAATCATGACTTCAATCAAAAAATAATCTGCTTCGTTACCGCGGACACTAAGATCATGTTTATTAGCTCTTACATACATGAACATGACTTTTCTAAGAAATTTGCGATTCAAATATTTGAATTTTGGAAAAGCATAATTTTATTAAATTTCTTGGTGCAATTGTTTTATTTATACAATAAATAATGCTTTTCATAACATTAATAATATGTTATGACCAATATTGCCAATTTTTGTTGCAGCTGCACAAAAACATAGTGCCATTTCAAATTGCTCCTACAACTTTAAAACATTAAAAAATAAATGGAAAATAAGAATAAATATCATTTTTCTTCGCAAGAAAAAGGAATCTCACACACCAATAATCACGGGATTTCTCTTTTTAATAGCCGAGAAATAGCGATCACAATTGCTTCGTCGTCATCCACACCTTCTTTATCACTGTTTATCCTCAGGTTAAAGTTTTTTCAAACTTGAATAGCTCTGTCAAAAACTATTATTATTTTTCTTTTACTTAGGTTTTTTTAATTTCTTTTAACTTTATCAGTTCAGAATTTTATAAAAACTTGTTCCTATTTCTAAAGATATGTCGTTCTTATTGAAATTAAACTAATTTTTGAAAGTTTAATGTTTACACATAATTGAGCCCCATCAGATATAAATCAGCCTTATGCCGGCAAAAAAACACGTTCATGTATAACCTTTTTCTGAACACAACAAAACTATATAGAAGTCACACTTTGATCAATAATTTGAAGTTTCCACAAAAGGCCCATAGGTATTTGTTCTTTCCTTTGGCACATAGATTTACCTAAGCTACAGTACTGAAAATTATAGCCAAACCATATCATGAAAGCAGCATGTACTGGAATTTGCATAAGGTCTGTTTCTATCTGACGTGGCTCATATATTGTTTTTCATATTAAAGTCGCACAATATGCTCATATCATATTGACAAAAGCGAAAGCAGGTGAGACACCAGGTTCTGAAGAATTGTTATTGTAAGTACAGGATTTATAAAGACAAAAATTGAACTATAAATCATATGTACGCTATACAACAACTGAATACAATTTATAGTTTAATTTTTATTTTCAGTTGAGTATAAATGAATACTTGTCTGTACACATTTCAGATTCGCTGTCCGGCACTGTAATGCATGGAAGAAGAAACGATTTGCCTGCAAAAAAGTAAGTTTTACATTTTAATGATTAACTTGCGTGGATTAAATGTCCGTGATTAAGTTGCGTTAAGAGATGAAGAAAGAAATATGAGCTTGAAAGTTTTTTTTAAATTGTCATTTTCCTTCAGACTTTCGTCGTTCGTCCGTCCGTCCGTCCGGGCGTCACCCTTTCTTGTTGACATTAACTCCTTCGATATATTGATTTTATGGTTTTATTTTTGGAAACGACTGGTTAAATATATCATGTAGATGTGCAATTTGATTTTGATCTAGGGGTGCAAAAGGGGGCCCAAAAGGGTATGAGACTATCAAGACCAAGTGACTTGAACTACTGCTGATTTTTATTTTAAGGGTTTTAATTTTGTTTAAGAATGATTGCGTATAGCTATTAGATGAGCAAAGGGTTTCGGGTTTTTGTTTCTGGAAGAAGGAGGACAAAGAGGTCTTTTTTCTATTTTAGCGTGTGACCAACCCTTTTGTGTTTTTTAATAAACGGTTTGAAATTTTTATAGAATATAGTAATGGAGAATGTATTTGAAGCAGCCATCACAAAAGTAAAAAAAACATTCATTAACTTGTTGTTTACTTAAGGTTATTCTACAACTGACAAATATCCACAGCCTAATGTAGAATACAAATGACCCCTGAAAAGGTGATGAGATTTAAAATTACAACCAATTATAAAACGAGTAACAGTAAAACATTAAAACAACTAAACCCACTGTACACGCTAACAGTGCTGTAAATACCCTGTGACCATGGGTACCAAGACATTTGTGTACCTGGCCGCAAACTATAGACCACCGCGACAGTACTACACGTACAGGTTGGCTGGTTACATATATGTTGTAGATTCGCAATTAGATTTCTTAATTTTGATTTTGGAACAAGGGGTCAAAATGGTAAGAATGATTTTTTTATGAGCTTTCCAGATTTTAGAACAAGAGTCCAACGGGTCTGATTGGTCATTTACATGCTATATGTAATCATGACTATAACAAATTAAAACCTTTTATCAAATATATAAAATGAACTCAGAGAAAAACAGAAGAAATTTAAAAATCCTTGTGCAAAGCATTCAATCGGCGCATATAAAAAATCTATATATCTGCTGCTCTTACCTGTACATGTAACAAAACATTAAATACAAACCAATGACCATAATTCCTGACATGGGAAAGACACATGAGACATGCGGCGGGGGTTAAACTAGTTAAGTGTGTTCTCATCTTATGACAGCTCATGGTCTTCTTGCCAAATCTGGCTACGAAACAAGAAACACTCCTGTGAGCATTTTTGTTTCAGATAGGAATGTTGTTTAATGTAGGCATTCCATTACCTTGTCTCTTGGAAAAGTACACACAAAATTTTTACTTTTTTACCTGGCAAAGAATTTACGTCTTTTAAAATGGGCTTTATGTGTCTGCACCAAAAACAATGACCTGACATAAACAAAAAACCATACTTGTTTGCATAAAACCCACCTTTGGTCATCTCCAGTAGGTTTAAATTGCATTTTATCCAAGATGGAGACTAAATTCTTGAATAATTTAAAGAAAATTTGGCTGCCAAGTTTTATTTGCCAACAATAATATTTGTTCTTTTTAGTCACAGCAAAGATAATGATGACATGTCCCTTACCTTCCGGAACACCTGAGCTCACCCCAGGTTTTTTTATTTTAAAGGGGTTCGTGTTATTCATGCTTTAGTTCTCCATGTAATCTTTGTATTATTTTATTTAACTATTACATAGTGAGAGTCAATGTCTTGTTTTCCCTCCGATGAAAAGATTAGTCATTCATTAACGTGTACTTCAAAATTTTATCATCGATTGTGACATTGGGTTAGAGAATTTACATATATAGATGATTAATTAAAATTGGTTATGTTTTAGGGTTAAACAAGAGACATAACCAATCAGCTAAAACATGAAAATTCCATGAAAAATAAAATGTCACTTGGTTTTTCTACAATGGGTTACACGACAGGAGCCACTAGTGGAGCAGGAGTTGCTTACCCTTTCGGAGCACCTGAACTCAACCTGGTTTTTGTAGGTTTCGTGTTTCTCCGGCTTTAGTTTTCAGTGTAGTGTTGTGTGTTCTTTATTTGTCTTTCGTTTCATTTTGTTGGTCATGGTCTGGTCTATCTTC
>JARWCS010329782.1:0-12236 GCA_034783895.1 Geukensia demissa | reverse complement strand
TAGTATTGCACCTCCTGTTAATTTTCCAGTAAAACCAATATTTTCGGCTGCACTTTTGACTTTTAAAATGATGTGAGAAAAAGGCGAGAACCATTTCTTATCTGCTACTCCTCCTTAACCACTTATTAAATAGAAATTTAACAAATTTTCAGATACTCTTTATCAATGATGTAGTGTTGCGCCTCCTATGTTATATTCCCAGGAATATAATGCTGTAAATTCTTACTGCAATTTTGACAGCATAATGCTGAAAAGAGAGGGGGATAATAATTTCTAATTGGATACTCCTTCTTAACCATTCATCAGAAATTAACCAAACTTATTGCCTTTAATGTTTGCCTTTCTAGGTACATAGAAAGCTAGGAACACAAGTCTCCTGGGGAAGACTCAATACTAAGTTATTGTATTTTTGACTATTACTAAATTTCTTCTGACAGTTTATTATTCTTTCAACCAATGGAAAAGTTATCTTCCCTTATTGCAGCTTTTCATGTGCATTCTTAAAAATTAGTGAAATATATTTGAAATTAAAATAAATGTTGATATATGAGAAATTAACTGAATTACTGATGAACACTCTTCAGTGCATATGTTAATGGGGAAGCTTTGATTACCTCTGAAATTAGGCCTTATAGTTTGTTTTGTGCATTTGCCTCATGTAACACATATCATGTGTCTTAGTGTTAATAAAGAATTGACATAAAAATTAAAAAAAGAATTCATGCAAATAACAATATATAAAGCCATTTTTGTAAATTTAATGTTCCTTCATACTTGTAATTTCAGTTTATGAAGAGAAAAAATGACCCTGAAAAACATTTGAAAAAAAAACAGCAAAATTACAGGAAAACAAACTTCTTTATTTAAGACCTTTTAAAACAGTTCAACATAAGCATAGCCCGAAACAAACTCAATAGTTACATTGATTTACATGTATATATTGAAATAATAAAAAATTCCATAATTTATTATTTGATTTTAAAAGCCTACAAATGTTAAAATGTCACAAAAATAACACTGAGTTTAAGGTTGTAACACAAAACTTATTCTGTTTTACAAAATAAATACAGTAGAATCCGACTATCCAACACTTGGGTATTTAGTGTTCTATAGGGGAATCTGACTTATCCATCACCTGGGTATTCAAAGACTCTTACATTTTCAGCCATTGATCATCATATTTTTTTTAATTAAAATAGTTAAACATTTAATTTTGAGTCTTTGTAAGATTGTAAAAAATATTTCAATCAATGTTTTACCAGTAAAGATTTGTCTTTGTTTAATTAATCATTTATTGTTATTTGTTCACCATTTTTTCAATAGATTACGTTGATTGTTGTGTTTTATGAATAGGTTCACATTTTGTATTTTGGGGCCTTTTACAGCTTCCGTTATGATGTTGACTCTGTTTCATTGTTGAAGGCCGTAATGGAACCTGTAGAAGTTCAGATTCAGCTGTCATTTGGTGGATGGCTGTCTCATGGACAATCATTTTTATATTTGTTTCTCTTATTCTTCAACGGACTAATTTTGCCATTTTCAGTAAAAATATTGTCCAAAACTCCAGCTGGATAGTGAGGTCATCAATCAAAAGTCCACTTTATTGCATGTGGTGTGCTAATAAGTGCTTGCAAATTGATAATCACATATTAAAAAAAAACCGTCAAATGGCATGAAATGCTCATAACAAGAAGAGAATCTGACTTATCTAATACACTAGTATTCAGTGTTCTACAGTGGGATCAGACTTATCAAATACCTGAGTATTCAGTATTCTACAGTGGATTCTGACTTATCCAGCAGGTGGGTATTCAGTGTTTTTCAGTGAAAACACTGGTTGTGTAATTTTTTACAGTGGAACCGGTTTTATCCAAAACCTAGGAATTTAATGTTCCAAACTGGAACCTGACTTATCTGACAACCTGGGTAATTGTATGTTCTACAGTGGAGCTAGACTTATCTGACACTTAGGTATTTCTATGTTCTACAGTGGAACACATCTTATCTGATCTCTGGGTATTTCTTTGTTCTACATTAGGGCCTGACTTATCCAACACCAGGGTATATAATGTTCTACAGTGGAATCTGAATTATCTGACACCTGGGTATTTATTGTTCCAAAGTGGAACCTGACTTATCTAACATCTGGGTTTATCTGCATTATTCAGCGGAACTCGAATTATCCAAAACCTTGGTATTTAAGTGTTCTAAAATGGAACCTGACTAATCAGACATCTGAATATTTCCACATTCTATACAGTTCAACATGGCTTTTTATTTCAACAGATTACTTTTTTCAAGGTTTTTTAACGTTCAGTTTAACCCAACATATGTATGTTTTTGATGTGTAAGTTGCTTCAAATTACTAAGGTTCCACTGCAATTTAAAAAAAAATGTAATTTTCAATAAAAATTAGAAAAAGAATTGTGCTTCACAGACAAATGACTTTTGTTTTGATAATCAAATTTAGGGAGTTTTGTATTAATGTTTTTTACATACAACCAATTTTTTAGATTGCTGAATTTGATTCTTTTTTAAAAGAATGTTGACAATGTGTGAAATATGTGAGTTAGTGCACATGCAGGTTTGAATTAAGAGGTTAATCAGAAAGATGGTTTTATAATTGATGGGTTTGCCAGTGACATTTTAAATTTTTATGTGTTATGAATACAATGAAATAATTTAAAACCATATTTTTGAAGGATATTTACACACATGACATGTACAATACATAACTGGTTGTATCAACATTTTATTGTTAACACTACAAGTGTCTGGCTATTTCTTCCCAATAACAGCTAGGTAGGACACGAGCTGGTGCATATAGTCATTATCTTGCTGGCTTTGAAGGAATGGGTTAAACTTTACTGAAATAAAAAGTAAGGTTTATAAACAGAGTATATCTACAAATTATTTTGTAGTATAAAGGTTAAGCATATTGATTGATATTCCGTACACTAAGAACAGCAACAATACACACCCAATGTTATCTCTCTCTCTCTTGCACTCAAGGAGGCATAAAAGTCCCAATTTTTACTTTTTCCAATTTTTTGTTAATAGTTTTTGAGTTTTAATAATCCCCATCTTATGAGCTACATAGCCAATTAAAACTCTGCAGTGCTGTGGCTTCCTCCACCAATAAAAGTCTATGTCTGATATATTGTTGAAAGTAATTTAAATCTGTAAACAAACAGATACCACCATGAATAAAATATGATGTCCGATATATTGTTGAAAATAACTTTAATATGTAAACAAGCAGACACAACCACCAATAAAATATGATGTCCGATATATTGTTAAAAATAACTTTAATATGTAAACAAGCAGACACAACCACTATTAAAATATGATGTCCGATATATTGTTAAAAATAACTCTAATCTGTAAACAGACACAACCACCAATAGAATACAATGTCCGATATATTGTTAAAAATAACTTTAATATGTAAACAAACAGACACAACCACCATTAAAATACAATGTCCGATATATTGTTAAAAATAACTTTAATCTGTAAACAAACAGACACAACCACCAATAGAATACAATGTCCGATATATTGTTAAAAATAACTTTAATCTGTAAACAGACACAACCACCAATAAAATATGATGTCCGATATATTGTTAAAAATAACTTTAATCTGTAAACAGACACAACCACCATTAAAATACGATGTCCGATATATTGTTAAAAATAACTCTAATCTGTAAACAAACAGACCTAGACAAAAATACTTTGATGTAAGAGATGTTAATCTCTTGACAAATAGACTCCGCCACCAAAATAAATGCTGTGTTTGATGCATTGTTAAAAGTGAAGTAAAACAAACTTGTAAATAATTTTGTTATAATGTTGATTTGGTTCATAATACAGTTTCACAATACAAACACTAAACTATAATTTAAGAACATATAATTGAGTTTAACAGAAATTTGCCGCATTTGTTCATATTCTAAAACACTGGAAAACGGAAAAGCCTAAAAAAATATCGCCCTTAGTAGTTGTCCCTGCCGTCGGATTTGGCTTCCCATTTCCATTTGTCTGGATTTGAGTGCTTCTTTTGCTATGTTTGGATCTTGGACTTCTTGAGAGGTTACTCCTTGAAATGTACATATAGCATACGAAAATCTCCATTTTTATTCAACTTTCGTAATTTTTGTATTTTAAAACCATTTGCTCTGATAGGTAAACAAACAATTTGATGTAATATGACATTTAGCACAAATGTGAGGGCTGATTTTTTATGTAAGTTTTAAATATGGATTTGCAGCAGTGAAAAGAAATCTGATCAGTAATATTTTATATCCTTTATAGTAACTGACTTTGCCTTCAATTTCCTATAAAACCTGTCAGTTTCTGAAATAAATCAGCAGGAAACCTCAGAAACTCCTTTGTTTTTAATTGATTATTATCAGTGATCAACAAACCAATTTCCTAAGATTGTCACCTCTGCTAGCCAATATAAATTATCATATAATGGTAGTAATTGTTCTCAGTTTAAGTGAAGTGAATCTTTTATTCAAAATTGACAGAGATATTGTGTTCATGCAGAAAGTATCTGATGTTGCATATTTTATGACTATGTATAAATGAAGACTGATGAAATTATAGAAGATTGTTCTGTTCATACATTCAAGTTTATTATCAGTTTGATAGCCTGCAGCAAAGTATTGAAATTTAGTGTACATGTTAATAAATAATAATTCTTCATTACTGAAATACACACTCATTTTATTTCTGTATGTTTTAAGATAAAGGTTATTTAGGCAAACTTTACTTCTTTTTATACCTTATTAAATAACTTTTTAGCTCACTTTATAAATTGAGGGAACTTATGTGAAACCACGAGTGTTGGCATAGCCAAGAAAGTAAGGTTTAAAATCCATCCCAGTTAATTACATATACCTTTTCATTCATATTTGTATAAATGATGTATCTAGGGAAAACTGCATTGTATACTTCAGATGCTGACTTGGACTTTTATTCTATGTATGAACAACTTCAAATTAGTAAGGAAAAATGGTAAAAATCCATTACAGCTTACTGACATGTCTCACATCAACCATAATGGTTTGCATGGTATCTAGTGATGACTACTGCAATGACTGCTTTGGGTGTTTACTTTAACCTATACATGAACAACTGGGTTAGGAAACAAATTTAAAGTCCATTGCATCTTAGGATGATCCGCAATGCATGCTGACTTTGGCCTATATATATTTCAAGATCAACTCACTTTTAACCATGGTTAAAGTCCATTCAAGCTTCATGATATGTCCCACACCAACCATATTGTTTAGCATGATTCATCTAGGGATGGCAATTGCAATGCATGCTTCAGATGCTTGTTGTTACCTACATTTATTTCATGATTGACTCAAGGTAATGTTTTTAATCATATTAACCAGATTTTGGCAATCAAACAGTGCATATTTATTTTAGATATGACAGTAATAAATGCAGACAGTGCTGCATGTTGTAAACTGGTGAGCTCAGCAGACAGTGACTGCTTTCATTATCTTTAATGAGAAAACTTTTTCTTATGTGAATTTAACACCAAACAACCTTTCCTTAAAAAGTGATTATTAATGACATGTGCAGTTTAGCAGACTTTGATTGACAAGCTCAATATTCAGTAAGGATTGTAAGACAATATTTCAGTTTAAAAAATCTCTTTTTAATACAATAATACAATAATTTTTTTGTACAATCTTAATAATTTAGCCTTCAAATTTCTAGCCAATGCTCAAAATTTAAATGTTAATCTATCTTGACAGACAGGGACAATATATGTAAACTTTACAGAAGCCAACCCAGAGATGTTCAGGCCAATTTTACCCCAATTTTCAGTGCATTTGGTCAAGAGGTTTCAGAGGAGAAGTTTTTCCAAACTTAACCAATCGGAAACAAGAACTGACTGCGGATGGCATTTTGCTTGACTGACCAGTATGATATTTTAAAAGTGTTTTGGAAGCTGTTCTATAGATGCTGTAGATCAAGTTTCAGTTCATTGAATTAATTGGTGTCAAAGGAGAGTTTGGACCAATCAAGACCTCTGAGCCTCTGGTTTTTTCAAAATGCTGCCTTTCTTTTATTTATTGTACATTATAGAAATGTACATTTTTGATAAGGAAGTGTTGATAAATATTTGAAGGTGTTCTTGAAATAGATGATTTTTTAGAAAATGCCTCGAATATGATTGTTTACTAATGTTGTTAAAGGAACAGCTACTTAATAAACAATTTAGCACTCTTATTAGGGTTAAATGGAAAAATTGATTCTGATGATACAGAAAACATGGAAGTTTAATAGACCATGAAACATTAAGGAATTAATTACCTGTAATTCTAAATCAATCCTTAATGAGAGATACATATCTGGAACTTATATTAAACTAACAACATAAAAATCCACGTATAATTAGGAAACATGGGTTATTTTGGGTGTAAAGTAGAACACTTACTATCATCTGCACTTTTAATTTTTCTGTTGAAGGATAAAGGTTTAGCAAACATATCTCCTGGTCCTCCATACAGTCTAAAGGCTGAAAATAATAAAAGCTATTATAATAGCTGTATAATTGATAAAAAATACTGTAAGAACTACAGAAAATCAAAGATTGGGACACATTTGTACAACATGCTACTTGGCAGGTCATACAGTCTAAAGATAATTTTAGCCATTGTGTTCACTGGTCTAAAGTGTTTGGCATTGCATGCCCAGACCCCACATTTTTATTTCTAAAACAATTGCCTACTTAAATCCAACCTTTTTTGGCATTCTCATTGATTTTGTCTTAGTTTGTGTCTGGCTCCAAGATGACAGTTGCAGCCAAACCTAGTTAAACACAAATGCTTCTCTGAGAAATTCACACACAGATAGTCTTCCTTGTTCTTCTACTTTAAACATGGATCAGATCCTATGACAGATTACTTAAAACATGGATCAGATCCTATGGCAGATTACTTTAAACTTGAATCAGGTCCTATGGTAGATGATTTGAACATGAATCAGATCCTATGGCAGATTATTTTAAACATGGATCAGATCCTATGGTAGATTACTTTAAACATTGATCAGATCTATGGCAGATTACTTTTAACATGAATCAGATCCTATGGCAGGTTACTTTAACCATGGATCAGATCCTATGTCAGATTACTTTAAACATGGCAGATTACTTTAAACATGAATCAGATCCTATGGCAGATTACTTTTAGCATGAATCAGATCCTATGGCAGATTTCTTTAATCATGGATCAGATGCTATGGCAGATTACTTTAAACATGGATCAGATCCTATTGCAGATTACTTGAAACCTGAATCAGATCCTATGGCAGATTACTTTCAACATGAATCAGATCCTATGGCAGTTTACTTAAAACTTGAGTCAGAATCTATGGCAGATTACTTAAAACATGAATCACAATTTTTTTTCATAAAGTAAAATAACAGAATTATTACTATAAATTAGTTGTAAATATTGATTTTTTAATTGTTTCACACAAACAGAATTCCCTTTACAGAATATCCAGTTAACCTGCCTAATGAGCTAAATTCAATATTGTCATGAATAACAAAAATAGAATTCGCTAAAGTTTTTAACAATTGACAGATATTCACACTGTAATGCAACTATATAAGACCTCAAAAAGATCGTAGACAATTCAGAGGTAATAATAATTGTCTAGTTAAGCTTACAATATAAAGTAAGTAACAATAAAACACAAAAATAACATGCATTCCACTACAACATCCTAGCTTGACACAGGTGCATACAGTATTAGGCAGGGTTAAACATGTTTGTGAGTGCTCAACTGTCCCAGTTAACCTAAGACAGTGGTGTGACAAACAAGATTTAAGTCTTGATGTTGATATACAATCCAAAGACAATTACAAATAACATAATGTATTGACATAGAAAAATATGTTGCTGTTTTTGACAGCTCTTTCAAAATTCAAACACAATTGATAGTACACCTGGTTTTCTAAAATTTATGACATCAATCAAAACATGTCCCACTGGCATTAGTTTAATATTATCATTATAAGCCCTAGAAAACAAGGTATTGTGCAAATGCCAAAATAAAAAGGTATAGTCAGCATGTAAGAGAAATATGCAACAAAACATTGACGAAAACAGCTTTGAAGTAAATTGTAGATGAGAGTTTAAAGATTCAGTGTTATATTCCCAAAGACAACCCTTACACATGATTTATTAAAATGACTTGATGAGTTCTGAGGGATTAATTTCCTTTACATTTATTTTCTACAGGTGCAGAACATTTTTAACATTATCTTTTTATGTATGGAAGAATTTAATAAAAATGTTATTTTTTACTAATTTATAGTAAGGGAAGAAGATGTCAATAAGTTGTAAAACTTTGGTCTGATCTGTTTGTTTAATTGAACAATAAAATATGTTTTAACGGAATCCTTCACTTAATAATTTGCTGGTAATAAAAATAGTATGTTCATTGACATCTGAAACATCACTGCATACATAGACAAAACAAACAAACCAAGAAATATATACACTATATCAAATGAAGGAGCCAAAGGAACATCCCAGTCAAGAAGGGAAAATTTAAAATAGGGAATTAGAAATAGAGGTTAACTTTTTTTATTTGTATATTTCATATGTAATTGTTGTTATTTTTTCTGCCTGAATTTTGACAAATCTCTTACATCACTGTTGAATTCTTCAGATTTTTTTACAATAATGTTGTTTTTTGGAATCTATCTAAAAGTTTGGAGAACATTCCTTATAAAGATGGAGCTGCTGAATGTGAAAGGGAAGGAAATTTCAGGTGTTTTTCTTTTGTTTTTTGTTGTTGTAGATATTTCAGAAGAATTATCAGTTATGAAAAATTGGTTGCTTTTATGTGGTTTTTTATATAGGTAAGATAATCCTGAACCTTGTTAAAATGATAAGGATTTTATTATTATTCAAAATATCTTGTTGTTTGTAGGAATTTAAATGAAAAAATTCAATTGACATATTACATTTGTACTGTTTTTCATCAGTTCGTGCAAATATTTTAATTAATAGTATTATTTCTAATTTATATATTACAAAATGTGTGATTTCTACTTTTTATTTTTTGGTACACAAAATGTTAGTTAAACTATGATGCTGATTTTTTGAATTTTTGAAAATCAATAACAGTTATTATGTTTTTAAAAAGGTACGTAAACTAATTATTAAAAAATATCTTTTGATGAATAAGAGATGAAAGTAAAAGAAATATCCTTTAGAAAATTGCATTTTAACTATTATATACTTATTTTCCAAACAAATTAGAGTTGAAGAATAAAATAAAATTTCTTACCCTGTATTGATATACAAACTGAAAGTAAAACAGCTAAAACAAGGTGATTCTTCATAGTGTGATATATCTCCAGTTGACCAGTAACTGATGACAGAATTTATTTCCAATCTATTTATACCTACTGATCATGTGTGGGGTGAAACCTTCAATAATTAACTTCTGATCTGGAAATGAGGATATTTACATGAAGTTAGGCTTTATTAAGTTAAACAATTTATAGTTTTATATTTTTTACTCTTAAGAAACCAGTTAAGGAAATATTTGTATATAAGGTAAAATGGGTTTCAGGAAACAAGTGATTGATTTTAAGAAATTATTATGAAGTGAAACAATGAAATAATAAAAATAAATAAAACATCTTAAAAAAAAACGGCTGAAATTAATGAGAATTTTTTCACTTAAATGTATATATATAAATATATTCTTATTTGTGATTAAAAAATGGACTGAAACAAAATTCAGTTAACTATGTATAGCAACCAATAATACAAAAATGTGAAAGTTCTTTGGAAAGCTTCAGTGCAAATATCAAGTTATTTATAAATAAAGATATTAAGGGTTGGACTACTTATGTTGAAGATGTAAAGCTATGTTGACACTTTTAATGTTTCTGTCAAAACCTCTGAACTCTGGGCTAGCACTTCTTAGTGTAACAAAGATTTTCAGTTCTATTTGTCATTAAACAATTAGAGAGATATTTTTATCTCAGTATTTGTGGTTCATTTTATGTCACTCACGTCTTCACATGCTTCACAACAGTTTTACACGACTGCAAAAATTTTGCTGTAATATAATGTTATGGGCATGTCATCATTGGGGTCAGTTTCTGTCAACAGTAAGCTTTCCATTCAATAACTTTTGTTCTATTATCTGGATCCATTTGATTTAATGTGATGATACCCAATATAAGATACAGGTTGGGATTGATTTAGGTTGATCTAGCGGCTTATTTTTTTTAAGGAGGGGCCAAATGGGGATTTTTTAATTGTCAAGTGTAATTTCTCTATTTCTTGTCCTTTTTTGATGGTTGTTTATCTTTGTATTCCCCATAACAAAGCAAACATAACAAACCACAAGCATCATGACATATCTCTTACAGTTAATTACCATGCCCTAATTTTTGAAACTTTTTAATACCCATCCAATTTTGATAAGATTTTTTTCAGACTGTTTATTGTATAATAGGAGTCAAAGGTATAAAAAAAAATGCGATTTGGCAGGACGTGAGTGAAAATTTTGTTTTAATTCCAATTTTGATGGGATTTTGCTTTGATTCCTCTCAATGAGAGCCTTCAATAGAATTTTAATTGATACTCAATCTGTTACTGTTTTCAAGCTTAAAGAGGTCAAAGTAGGTTGGAAAATTCAATTTCATATCATATGGAATAATTTAATATTTCATCTGTTTTTATGTTTTTTTTTCATTTGAAATGTCTCAATCAGAGCTTTCAGTCAATGAATATTCTCTATCGCCAATAATCACTTAATTACCATTTTCTAAATAAAAGAGGTCAAATTGGGCAAAACTTCATTTTCACTTAATATTGGAATTTTTTATTTTTCATCTGATTTTGATTGGGTTTTCCACATCATTCCTTATGAATAGTGCAAAAAAAGTACGGCAGTTTTGATATTAAATGGGGTTAAAATGATCACTGATCCAGTCATATTACTTTTCCAGCACATTATTGTGTCCAGCAAAATACTGTGTCCACACTTACCCAAAGATTCATTTGTTCACCTTTCACATGTAAAGATGCTGCTGTCATATCACCTCAGTTGTATATTGTAGATACATTTTGCAACAGGTTGTAACAAACAGATACTTTAAATATCAATACAGATTATTTATATATCTGAGGGTTGAAGATTTCCACTCATTAAGTTTATAGTTGAAATAGTTTGCACTTGGTGGAGATTCCATAGGTTTTGCTGTAGTATAAAACAATGAACTTTGAGAAAACTACGGAGAAACACACCCTATCCTAACAGGATTTGAAGGACATAGAATAATAGCATTACAATATCCCATTAAAGAGCAATTGGCATTATTAAATGTTATTTAAGGAAGATAGAAAGGCAATCTGTTATAGCCTTATGGGATAATCACAGGACAACAACAACAACCATGAACATTGGTAGCCATTAATGTCGTGGATTAATAAAATACATCAATCGATCATTCAATTAACTGATATCAGTTTGATGGTCTGTGCTTTAAACTTGGTAAAATATGGTTTTTGAATTGCAGCTACCAGAAGAATTAATACAAATTAAGTTGTTTCAACAAAATATATTACTTAATCAGCTGTATTAAAGAGGGAGTTACGATAAGTACACTAATGATTTACTTGTAAGGCCTAATGTATTCATAGTACAAGGTAGATTTTACATACTGACACAGCAGCATTGGTAGACAGTTGATTTAAACTTCCTCTACAGACAACTGTTACCTTTCACTTCTAGGTGTAAATTTGTACCTGGCTTTGTACAAATAAAAGAGGGGTTCTCCATGCACAATGCAGTATATGTGATGTGCTCATCACGGTATCTCCAGATTTCTTATCCAATAATGTTATAAATGCTACATTCTAACAAATCAAGATGCCTTTGTCACATAGCCACATTCTGAAAGATATCAAACTATTTTTGAAATCCAAGATATGTTTACATTACATTGGAGGTGTGGATTATGTACTAAATGACGAGGGTTGTTAAGGCCCGTTTTTGGCCCAAGAATTTGGCTTAAAAATGAAAATAAGCTAATATCTATTATTTTATATTTTTTGTATTGGATAATATCTATAAAAAAAAAAATCCAACAGAATTTTTAGTTTAATTAGTTCTACAATGGTCACATAACACATAGAAAATGCTTTAAATGTGAAAATACTA